>VXBI01005818.1:678580-716861 GCA_013397375.1 Toxostoma redivivum | reverse complement strand
GAATAAATAAATAAATAAATAAATATGTATAAAGGAGAGTAGTAAATTTTTGGTTAGCATTGGGCATCAGGCTCATCTTTAATCAGGACATCTTTCCTCAAGTTTGCTGGGGAGGAGATGGAGCTTTGGTAATGTAAGATAGAGCAAATGGAGGCTGCTAGTTCAGGTACAGCGTGGTTGCTGAGTGTTGGAGTGCAGGAAAAGGAAAGGATGCTCCAATGTGATTGAGATGTGAGTGAGATGTTGGGCTGTGATGGATGGGATTTGCTGGGAGCTAATTTGGATTAAAACTAGAGCATCTGTGGGGAGTACTGGAAAGCTTATGTCTCTCTAGGAAGGAAAAGCTGATGAAGCTCTTGGAGAATATGGAAAGGTTCTCCCAGGACTAATCCTTGTTTCTAGATTTCTGTCTATAAGAGCTAAATAACCAGCTGTGTCTTCCCTGCATGGATTGAGTTGAGACAGGGTAAAAAAATTAGCTATTAGTATATTAGTCTGGTGTTTCCTCAGAACTTGGTTTATCCATGAAGGAGCTGTGGAAGGCCATGGGGAGACGATGGGCTGGGGAATTTGTCAGGGTTAATAGACCAGTCAGTGCCTTGATTAGCTCTACCCTGGCAGCTGCCTAGTAGTCAGCTTCCAGTATAAATAATCTTTCAGCTCCGGGGTTGATATTTCCAAAGCTTAAAATATGAAGGCCATACTGTGCTCTTTCTCAATATCATGACCTTAATAGGTTTCCAGTAAGAGCTGTAAAAGCTGTCCCCACACCCGCTCTGCTTTGTGACTTGAAAACATCTGTGCAACAGTGCATGGCTCACTGTCCTGGACAGGACTGAATGAAGACCAGTGCCTAGTTGGAGAAGGAAAGTCTTTGATGTACCCCAGATGAAAGACATCAGATGGTTTCTCTAATTAGTCACTGGAGTAGATTTGCAATTCTGAAGCAAGTAGAATCAGAAGCACTAATGGTCATGGCTAANAATGTTTCCTAATATCCAATCTTAATCTCCTCTAAGATAACTTGAGGCCAGCAGGACAGTCAACTTATGCAGGTGAAAATAAATATAAATAAAATAAGAATAAATAAATAAATAAATAAATATGTATAAAGGAGAGTAGTAAATTTTTGGTTAGCATTGGGCATCAGGCTCATCTTTAATCAGGACATCTTTCCTCAAGTTTGCTGGGGAGGAGATGGAGCTTTGGTAATGTAAGATAGAGCAAATGGAGGCTGCTAGTTCAGGTACAGCGTGGTTGCTGAGTGTTGGAGTGCAGGAAAAGGAAAGGATGCTCCAATGTGATTGAGATGTGAGTGAGATGTTGGGCTGTGATGGATGGGATTTGCTGGGAGCTAATTTGGATTAAAACTAGAGCATCTGTGGGGAGTACTGGAAAGCTTATGTCTCTCTAGGAAGGAAAAGCTGATGAAGCTCTTGGAGAATATGGAAAGGTTCTCCCAGGACTAATCCTTGTTTCTAGATTTCTGTCTATAAGAGCTAAATAACCAGCTGTGTCTTCCCTGCATGGATTGAGTTGAGACAGGGTAAAAAAATTAGCTATTAGTATATTAGTCTGGTGTTTCCTCAGAACTTGGTTTATCCATGAAGGAGCTGTGGAAGGCCATGGGGAGACGATGGGCTGGGGAATTTGTCAGGGTTAATAGACCAGTCAGTGCCTTGATTAGCTCTACCCTGGCAGCTGCCTAGTAGTCAGCTTCCAGTATAAATAATCTTTCAGCTCCGGGGTTGATATTTCCAAAGCTTAAAATATGAAGGCCATACTGTGCTCTTTCTCAATATCATGACCTTAATAGGTTTCCAGTAAGAGCTGTAAAAGCTGTCCCCACACCCGCTCTGCTTTGTGACTTGAAAACATCTGTGCAACAGTGCATGGCTCACTGTCCTGGACAGGACTGAATGAAGACCAGTGCCTAGTTGGAGAAGGAAAGTCTTTGATGTACCCCAGATGAAAGACATCAGATGGTTTCTCTAATTAGTCACTGGAGTAGATTTGCAATTCTGAAGCAAGTAGAATCAGAAGCACTAATGGTCATGGCTAATTATTGTTAGAATAGAATAGAATAGGCTATTTTGATTGGAAGGTACCTATATCAACAATCTAGTCCAAGTGCCTGACCAGTTCAGGGCTGACCAAAAGCCAAAATATTGTTGAGAGCATCTCTTAGAACATTGGCAGGTTTGGACATTGGCTGCCACTCTGGGAGGCCTGTTCTGTGTTTGACCACCCTGTTGGTAGAGAAATCCTTCTTGATGTCCAGTTGAAGCCTTCTCTGGCACAGCTCTGAACCATTTTTGTTTCTGTTCTTCAGTCAGTCAAATAAACTGCTGTGACTGGGTGTAGTGGCCTGTTGGGACACTGAAGGAGACAAGCAGGACAAAGGAAGCAGCAGCACATTGTCCTGCCCTGGGAAAAGCAGGTAGAGAAGGTTTGAAGAGAGTCATGGTTAAAAGGTCCCAAGTGCTTCTTTTTAAGGAACTCAGTGGGGCAAGTTATGGACACCTTATGCTGGCATCTAAAGCATCAGGGGTTTATTGATAAAAACTTCTGTGGTCCCATAGAAGTTACCAAAATACCATGAAAATTGAAACAAGGCTGTTCAGAGGAAGTTTTATCCTGGCTGGAGCACCAAGAGAAGCTCAGACACCTTTGGACTTAAGGAGTCCTGGCCCTTATGAAGATGGTTAATGGGGAATGTGCCAACAGTTTCCTGGAGAGTGAAGTCCTGTGTGTCTCCTAGATTCTTTCCATGGTATTGATATAAAAAAGGTATATTGAAACAGGGTGTTCTCATAGCCACTTCCTCACGCTGTCACTGCAGCACCCTCCCCCAGTGAAATTCCTACCTTTATTTCAGTCATTAGCAGAGTCCCAGTTTTTAGCCAGCTGTTTCCCTAAGGGTTGCTCTGCAGGGCAGGTCCATGCTGCCAGGACCCTCTAAAGAAGATTTCTCTGTCTGGATTGTACTGTGAAGCAAAGCCGGCAGGGAACACTGGATTCATTTTCTGTGTTATTGTTAGAGTGAGCTCTTTATAACCATTCAATTTTCTTTTAAATAAATCCCATTTGGAAAAACAAATCCTGCCCATAAAAGCAGCTCTCTGTGCTGGGTTAGTTTTCAGCATACCATACACAGCTGTATATTTGGGTTTATGTCTCCAGGCTAAATTCTCATTCCTGTGTGCAAGCAGCTCTGTGTGCTCATGTTAAAGCAATGGTAAAGCTATTTCTTGGGACTCTTGGGCTTTCATTGGCATTAGGAAAGATGGAAGAGAGTAAGTTAGGAAAGTGAATAAGCCAGACAGTTTGTGCCAGGGAGTTTTGTGTGAAAGATTAGACTGGGATCAAGTTTCTACCCATGGAGTCTAAGGTGGCAAAGATCCCTATGCCAGCTTTTCCTCTCTCTTCTGTGCAGTGAATGCACACTTCTTCCTTCATGCTCATCCAAGTCCCTTATGCATTGTGGAGATGAACCATCACCTCTGACCACTTGCAGAGGGAGGAGGGACATCTAACCAGGGTGTCCCCCCTCCAGAGCAGAAGCATGATTTTTCTCTGGCCATGACTTTCTGTGCCCACAGAGGATGCTGGGGGGGCTGGATAGGGATAGATGCAGTTGCTCTTTAAGGTCTCCTCCAATCCAGGCCATCCTATGATTCTGTGATTCATGCTTTCCAAAAATGTGCAGCTTGCAGTTTAAACTTCACCACTTCACATAGGCTATCTCTTTAAATTCCTTTTTCTCCTTTTTTTTCCCCCAGCAAGAGGGAGATGAGAAGAAGCAATCGTCCCACAATTGTTGCCAATTCTTTGCTGGCTGATGTTTAAATATAAGGAAAAGTCAGCAAAATATAGAATCTGTGAAGGGGGAGAGAGAGATCCCAAAAGAAACCATGGGAATGTTCAAAACAAAAGTGCTATTATTCATTGTGGACTTCATTTTAGCATTTCCAGTGTGTAAGGCACTGCAGACCTCCACTGCTGGGACCAGAATGGGAAATTTCAGCTGGAAAGAGCCATCTGAAGATATGGTTCTGAAGGAGTATGAGGCACCCTCTTCCTTTCCATCCACATTACATCTGGAATTATTTCACACAGTTATTTATGCTACAACAATGGAGCTATTAATGCTGCAACAATGATGCTTTGCAGTTCTTTAATGAGGTTTCTAAGAATGTCATTACTGCAGGATCACACTTAAACTATGGAAGACTATTTAAAGTATTTTTCTTTTAATTTCTATGTCTAATTCTTGAGACAAAATAGTTTATTTCTGCTTTCTATCTTGGATGTTAGTTAATTCAAAGACTGTTTTTCTGGATTTTGTCTTTGCAGCAAGGTTGGGGCTTTTTTTTTCAGGGAGCTTTGAGTGGTGGAAGGAAGCCTGGTTTAACAGTTTAGCCAGGGTGAAATATTTTACAGCAATTTTTTCTTACTCTAGAGACTGTGTGCCACTGTTGAGGAGGTGGAGCAGGATTTGGGACACTGAAAAGAATCTGTATTACTCTGTATAATGCAGAGCAAATTGTATTGGGACTTCCTAGTCCTCAGCACACAAAGTTGGCCAAAGGCTCCTGTTCCTGCATTGCTTTTGACCTCCTGTCATCCTTCCTTGTGTAAAACAATGCAACAGTCATGGGAGAAAACTTCTTCAGTTCCTGTGGATCTTCACAGCTTGCAAAAGGTTCAGAATTTGCGTGGCTTCTGCTAAAGCAATTTCCTTGCAAAAATAATGTAATAGAAATTGAAAAAGTAGTCCCTTTATTTCAAGTGGCAAATCTCAGGCTCAGGTAAAAGCAGCTGAGCTGAGGTTTTCATTAGAATTCTCGTGTTTTAGGAAATGAGTGAAATGTGGATTCTGGTGGTCTGAAAGGTTAGGGCTGAATCAAAAGGTATAGAGGGAGAGAGGAGTGATATTCAGACTCGTGCCTGCAGTATTGCTGTGAGCCCACAACTCAAGCTTGCCTTTGGGCCAGACCCCGAGCAGCATTTCCACAGCAATTCATGTCACACCAGCAACACTTTGCCTTTCCTCAAGTAGATGTTTTACAGGCTGAGTTCATGCCCTTGGGGAGAAATAACAAGTGCATGTGATTAGGAAGGTGATTTGATAGGACTGAAAAGGAAAATAGCCAAAGTTTTTAAATGGAGGTAAATATTTAGTGCTTGTGTCAGTTGTGCACAGCATTTGATTTCCTTAGTGCATTAGTTCTCCTCCCTCCCTCTCCACTTCCGTCTCTCTGTCACTTGCAGTTTGGTCTGAGGTGGAGAACATGATAGAGGTTTATGAAGTGGAGGCTTTTGCAGACCTTTAATTTGAAGCATGGTGATGTGTTGATAAAAAGCTGCCTCATGCAGTCCCTTGAGCTTCAGTCAAGCCTGAGATGTCTATTTGCTTGGGAATATGGCAAGCAATATTTGCTTGGGAATTCAATTCTCCAGTTTTGAAATCTGCTTTCTATCTGTGGGAAAAACCTTGCACATATTTTTTTCAGTATCCAAGATTACACCATGGAAGCATAGAGCTCATGGAATTATCTTCTTTGTGCCCTTTCACACCTCTCCCATGGTGATCAGCAGAAGAGGAAACAGCAGCAGACAATTGGGTCCATTGGGTAAAAACAGGGAAGGTGGTACTATAGACCCTGCGTGAGAGATTGAGGAAAGGGGGTCTGCCAGATTAGAAAGATCTCAGGAATCTACTGCCTGTTCCCAGCTACCTTTCCTGCCTCAGAATTGGTCTTTTAAAAATTTTTTTTATCACTGTCTTGTCCCTATCAGCCAATTTTTAAATTCTTTTCTCCCAAGCAGTTTTTAATACCTTTGAATTATTGCTTATTTATGTCAGAGTGCTCAGAGGTGCCAAGAGAAAGCAAAGCCATTTTGTGCAGGTCATTTTTCCAATGTAGCAAGAAATAGACCTCACCCCTATGAAGTTACAGGGTAAGTCAACTGCACAGACAAATAGTGAGTGACAGGCCTTGTCCCATTTTACTGGCTGAGGGAACTTGCCTGAAGTCCCAGAAGAAGTTTGTACAGAAACTAGAAACTGAGCCCCTCTGTTACAAATCCAGATGCCATAGTCAAAAGTCTTTCCTTCATGTCCAAAACTTAATAAGAGATATTATTTTTCTCAAGAGAGGGTTTTGGGTTTTTTATTTCCTCATACGGAACCTAAATATTTTCTTTTTTAATTTCATTTTGCTAGTTTGAGGTAGACATACTTTCAAAAATTCAATATTCCCTTTTGATTTGGCTTTCTACTCTTAGCTACGTATATACCTGATAGAGAACAATGACTGTCAGGTTTGCTCCTGCACACTGATAGAAGATCTAGTGCTGCCTCAGGAAACTTCTGTAACTCATATGGAAGACACTGTATGTTGAAATTTGCCAATCAGACAGGCTTATAAAGTATATTAAATCAAGCTAGAATGTCTCCGTGTGGAGAGGAAAATACATGGGATGAGGGTACCTCCACAGACATACCTGGACCAAATATGGAAGTTATACTCTTTTTAAAATTTAGGGATTTCTGCTGCCTAAACAAAACCCTGACTATGATGGATATTTTTTTTTTTTGGTCCAAGTTCATTTTACATGCATGGGGTTTTCCATATTTTGTTAAATTAAGGACTGGAAGGGTCTGTTAAGAGTGTGCCTTCAGTCCAGTGAAGGTGAGGTAAATCTTGCTGACCCTCTGTAGCAGCAGCTTGGTCTAGAGATATAACAGCCTTTATAGCTTTATTACAATGAATGAAATATAACTTCTCTTCCCTAGGAATTTTGGTTTTTTGAGGAGTCTTTGGTTTAGAATCTGTACTGGACATTGTGAAATTATCTGTACTATGGCTGTTAACCATATTATAATTTTACTATCACTGAGTTAATGTCCTTAGATGGGCTCTTAGGTGCTGGCTTTAGGAATGGGGTATCAGAACACAGACATGCCCAGCACAATCTCCTGTCTGTGGCTGCCAGGACAGTGGACACCCAGGGAAGCACAGTTTGGTATTCCCATGGCATGAGTGCCCAGACTCCAACAGTTTGACCCTTGGGAATTCCCTGATACAGAAATGCTGTCTGTACAGAATGCAGAGCACTGGACCCCAACCTGTACTGGTTCGTTAACAACCACACAGAGGAAATACGGTCATAATTAAAAACTGAGTAAATGTCCCCGTTTGTGCTATGTAATTCACTGGCTGTGAGAGCACTAGTGGACTTCACTCTGCTGTCAGAATGGATTGCAGTGGCTGAATATTCCCTTCCATAGCTGCCAGCAGCATTAGGGCTGCAGCTGAGGCTCACCACCTCTCTCAGTTCTGGGTGGCTTGTAGCAAAAGTTGCTCCTTCACTTCCCACTACAAGCCCTTGAAAACTAGAGTTCTGGTCATTCTGAATTTTCTGTGAGAATACAGTTTCTGTGACAAAAAAACCCCAAAAATACAACGAATAACTAAAACAAAAAAAACTTTTCCATAAAAAAAATGGCAAGGGAAATATTTCTATAGATAATGTCATTTTGAGCAGTGTCTTTAATGCCTGAAAGACCTTTCTGAAAGACCAAACCCTGCTCAAGGGAGGTGGGAAAAAGCTGATATCCTTTAGGAACTGGCATAGGGTGAGATCTCCTAGGAGGTCTGTGCTTCTTTTTCTCCTGCACAGTATCTTTACCCAGTAGGACTATGTAGAATGTGTTTAAATAGGATTTTATATCCACTTCGGGTAGGTGACTGCACAGTCTTCAAGAAAGTGAAGAATTAAGATTGTTTCCTCTGATTAGAACATATTCTAGAGTAATGCTTCTGCAATTCAAAGCAAGGGGAGTTTTTTAGGTATGCAGTGTACAGTAATTGCGCAAATTGGAATTTTGGCTAGAACAAACTCCTTTACTTTTTTTGAAAAACTGCAATGAGATTTTTAACGATGATGGATGGTCAGCATACTGGTTTTATGTTTTGCCCAAGAGGGATGAATCATAGATGTGAGAGCTGGAAAAGACTTCCAGAAAGAGGTCATCTAATCATCCCCAAGAAGACAGGATCATATTAATTTGTTATGGTTAAAGACACTTGAAGAACACTTCAGTAGTAGTATCCTAGCTGCTGTGTTCTGTGCTTCTTCCTTGTGCTTTCAGGTTTTCTTTCAGTTTCATGACATTTCTGCAAAAGAGGAAAACTCAGCCTAAGGCTTTCTCATGACAGATGCTTAGCAGTGCTCCAATCACATAAGCCAGATTCGACCCACAAGTTTTTGGTAACTGCCAACTAACCAAGAATTTCATAGTTTGAGCATTTTTCAAAGATAACAACCACTGGATCAGTCATTTGCACTGTGCCAGGAAAATACTATGTTGGTTTTTACTAGTCACAAAGCTGGCATTTTCTCTGCAGGCTTTTTATGATGGTTTAATTTAAGTTTAGGAGGTAGCTCTGTCATCTCTCTCCTTTAAAATATGTGTACATATGGAAATAGCTAAAAGGAAAGCAAATGGGTAAAAAAATGACATCTTTTTGTAGGTAGGGCTAAGCAGCCTGATTCAAAGGAAACTTTTTTGACAAGATCTTCTAAATATAGCCTTTCAGCTAGTTCCTCTGGAAAGTGATGGCAGCTCAGGTTTTTAAAGTTTTGCCTGAAAATAAAAGTCTACAGAAAGCATCCCCGGGATTTTAAGAAATATTTAGAAAGCCATCAGCCCAACATCATCCTTTATTTTCAGAGTTTCTGTAACTGTTTCCTTTTATACCATTTGGATTAAGGACACTTAAATTGCACCAGGCTAGGGGCTGTGTTGACAATTTGCCAGGCTCTTGAGAGCCACATGTAATTTTAAAAATATGGAGAAAATTGCAGCTGGTGCTTATTTGGAGCATGGCAGGTCGTTTCGCTCAGCCATGCAGAAGTGTTTCTATGCCCACAGAGGGACACGTATTTTGACAGAGCTGTGGTTGTGCCAGGCTGTCCTGGGTGTCCTAAAAAAACCCACTCTTCCTGTGTCCTGTTTTGTAAGTGGGGATTTCTGAGTAATTTCTGAGCAGGAGACGTTGCATCATGGGATGGTGTTAGGAAAGTTGTCTGAACAGCTGCAGCTGGTGAATTCTCAGCAGTGAGGGCAGCACAGTGTGCTGGGTGCTCATCCAGACCTGTGCCTGTCTTTACTGAGGGTCCTGAAAAATATCTGCAGCAGCCTCAGAATACATGGAGTGGAAAGCAGCAGAGAATTCAACAACTAAATGGTACAAACTATTTTTGGAAAAGTAAAGGTAGTTATGTAATTTACAGGTAGAGAGATAAGCTCGTCCTTGACTTTCCAGAAGGCCTGAGCCAAAACACAGTTAAAAATGTCAACATGTCACTCACTTGGGTTTCTGTGAAATACCTGAAATCACTTAATGTGTTTTTTTAAAGCAATAATTATTGGTCAGAAGGACAAATAATGTCATAGGTTCTGCTGATAATTATGTTTGCTAACACAAGGTTTTTCTCCTATGCAGATATAGGACTGAAGTATTTTGTTCCAGGTACCCAGAGGAGGGAACTGTGCATGTCCCTTACTAAAAGCAAAACCGTGGGCTGTGCTTATCACTCATGTGGCCAGGCAGGTGCCAGGAAGGATGACTGATACCATTGCATCTTATGGTTAATTACCCAACAAGAAGATAATAATAACAACCCAAAACCTGTAAACCAGACATCAGATGTCTTTGCATAATCATGTCACCTTGTGCTTTGTGCTCTTGGTCTGTGTCTCATGGCCTGAATGTAGTATTTGGGCAATAGCTGCAGAGTAAATAACAAATAACAAAGCCAGCAGTCATTGGAATGACTGTGGTCCTAAATTGTTAAAATTTACCCCAAAAAATTCAGGAGACCATAAGGTCTGTAATTCATATTTTCCTATTTTCTAGCCCAATCCAGTAGACCCTATGAACAAAATGGAGGCCTCTTGTTCTATTTCTGAGACATTACAATGATTTCAATATCTATCCTCTGCATATCTCTCACACAGCAAGATCTTCCCATTGCCAGAGTTGGAGCCAGCAATTTTTTTCTTTAGGACTTTTCTCAGGGATCTCTCAAGATACTTTCTATGTGTGTTTGCAGTCAGGGATATTGCAAATACAGGGGCCTACCTCAGGCAATTGGCCCTCTTCTTCACCAATGTATGGAGTGAGGGGTTGAGCATTCCTGGTTGTGCTTGTTGTGGTTGCCTGGAAATCTGAAACCGTGTTAACTAAGATTTTTGCATTTCCAGTGGAGAATCTAGGCAGTGTGTCATGCCATGTGGTAGGTGGTGGTCAGTGCAGGTGTGCCTGTGACCTCTCTTGACCTTCAGCTACAAGACCTAAATGTGCAGGTTATGTAGGAAAGACCAGTCTGATCCCACAGACCTCTCTGTGGTTGCCTCAAGAGAGGAGCCTTTCAGCTTCTGTGGGCAAGAATTTGTCTGAGTGTAGAACAGCAAAGTCAGGCCTCCCCTGTCCACTGCCAAATACAGTAGCTGCCTTTACAATGTATAAAGAAACTTGATCAGGAGCAATGTTTGTGGTTTTAAAAGGCTGAAGACAAGTAGGAGATTTCACTAAAAGCTGCAGGAGTGGGAGGCTGACAGCCCACATGGTTTCTTTGCTGAAACAGCCTTCTAATAACAGTGATATCAGCCAAGGCTATGGCCAGAGAGCCAAGTGAGTGTTGCTGTTACCTGGGCATCATTTTCTATGTGTGAATCTCTGCTGGGACTTTCTTGCAGGGCAAATGAAACCTTAGACCAGCTACTCAGCTGGAATAAATCAATTTTACTAACAATAGCAAGATTTTGTCCATATGATCATTTCTGTGCCTGTTTGAGCAAGGAAGAGTCTGGCAATAAAGCTGTGCAAGAATAATGTTTCTGGTGTAGATGAGGCACAGTGAAGAGGCTGTGCTGAAGACAGGTTGGATTGTTTGTTGAGTGGATGGAGCCTGTCTGGGAGATCACGCTTCCTTTTAGAAGCCTGTGTACATCACTGTCCTGTCTCACAAATGCTTTTCAGATGTCTTTCAAACAAGGACAACATGTTTTTAAAAGGAAGAAAGGTCAAGCTTTTCTAATATTGTGTCCACCCTTGCTATGTGGTTCTCAGCGTGAAATTTGATTTTGCTGGGTCAATGTCCCACACCTGGACTTTGACTCTCTCTATTTGCTGTCCTTCCACTCACTTTGTCCTGCACTGTCCCTTTGAGTTTGTTAATTACTGATCAACTAGCAGATGGACAAAAGAATCACAAGGCCTTGTTATCAGTTTGTACTCACTTTAATTAAATGCTCTCATCAGACACTCCTGGAGTCTTAATGAGGCAGAGGAAATCAGTGAGTGACAGAGTGAAGTGCTACTTCACTGTGCAGTAATTACAGACAGTGGGAATATCTGAGATCCTCTGGGCTGTATAGGAAACCCAGAAATGTCGTAGCTCCAGAAACAGTGCTGGATCTGACATCCTCTGCTGGGGAAAAAGAAGATGCCTTCAGATTAACAATAAATGAAGAAGATTTGTGAAACATTGTCAAACTATGTACTGTGGTTTAGTACAGAAACAAGCCCTGTCTTGTGTGCCAACTGGGCTTATTTTTTTCTTTCTCCTTTTTGAGAAGAATCCCACTGTATGCCAGGACTAAGTCTGATTTCACCAAACTTGTGGGAATACACAGTGCATAGTTGAGCCTCTTTGATACAGCACGTATGAAAATACAGGACTAAAGCACTGGCTCCCTTCCATGCCACTAGGATTTTTGCAGAGTAGCATAGGCAAAGATCTTGTTGGTGGCCTGAATAACCTCCTTGCCATTCAGCACAACTTCTCAGAAGGCAGATTAACCAACCAGCGTCTGAACATGTTTTCAGCACAGGGAGAATGCACCAGGGGGACTGTAAACATTCACATTTGTTCCTCTTCAAAGAGATGGTTCTGCTCTCATTACTTCCCCTCTCTCCTCCACCTGGCCCCAGCCCTACCCTATTTAGACTCATGATTTACTGGGCTTCCTTGAACTCTGACCTGTGTCAATAGGACCATGATGTAAACATCTTCCTGTGGCTACAAAGCTGTGACCTGGAGGAGCAGGTGGGGGATGAGGATGGGCTTGGGGGTGAGAGCAGTGTCATCTGTGTGACCCTATTTTTGGCCCTACAGTTCCGTGCTCGCCAGGGCAGCAAGAGCCAAAGCCTATAGGAGTCAAGAGGAGCCTTTCTGTTGACTTGAATGATCTTTGGATCAGGACATATGTTTGCTGTGCAAACTGGAAGATAGCCCTCATAAACGCCAGCGAGTGAAAGAGGGAGATTACCCCCCAGGCACCCAGCGGTCCCCCTCCGTGGGTGATCTTTCTTTGGGAAAGAAAGCAGATCCGAGCTCCTTGTGTCGGACGTGCTGCACAACAAAAGAGGAGCTGGCATTGTGAAAGCCAGGCAGGAAACTCTGGCTCCAGACACGTAGGCACAGCTCAGGGCCTGGCCCAGGAGAGGAGAATTCTTTGTATTTTGTTGCTCTCATCATTGTGGCTGCCAGGATCAAACTTGAGTCCACATGGGAGGATGCAATGCTCTTCTCCAGGGAGTGGGAGTGGAAGGAGAGTGGGTGCAGAGAGATGTTGTTTTTGTGCAATTTGTGAAGGTTATTGGGATGGAGTCAAGTGTCAGTCAGTGGTTATGGCATTCCTTCTAACCTGTGTTGTGGATGTGCCAGCAGTGCTGCTCACTTTTCCACAGTGTTTAGTTTGAAATCAGATTTCAGCCTGGCTACAGGACCACTATGACTGTCAATTAATATTTTATATTATTTATTTATGAAGATGGATATTGCAATTATTGTGGGTGCTCTAGGTGCTTACTTTTCCACCTGGAAAATGGTTTCCTACAGCACTGCATCTGTTCCTGATATATTTGTATTTGTAACAGGATTTTCTCTAAGAG
Organism: Toxostoma redivivum; assembly: GCA_013397375.1. Taxonomy (NCBI): domain Eukaryota; kingdom Metazoa; phylum Chordata; class Aves; order Passeriformes; family Mimidae; genus Toxostoma; species Toxostoma redivivum. The sequence goes on along the minus strand of VXBI01005818.1, from coordinate 703,887 downwards.
CCATTCATGGAGCCAGTATTACAAATATGAAATGAGATCTCAGCCTGAAAAACTTGGATAACATGGTCACTGTGGGACACTCAAATAGTGTTATTTTTCTCTGAGAATTCTCTCTGGTAAAAGAAAGTGGAAAATTTAATTTAGTTTTTTCTACTGACCTCAACTTCTGCTGAGCTGCTCTACAGAAAAAAAAGCTTAAAACTGAGGTTCTAAAATAAATAGGTTCTCTTGGATTTCACTGGAACTTTAAATAATTCAGCCAGCTGGGAGGGCTCTGCAGACAGTGGGGACCTGACAGAGGGTTTTTGAGACGCTATCACAACACAAATGTTAATCAGCATTTCAGTGAACAGCCTCTGTCATGAAACTTTCTTGGAAAGTACCATAATAATTCAATTCGATTTTTAGAGTAAAGAAAGGACTTACCTCTTTGAACACAATTTCAGTTTGTCTCAGATGGTGGGTGAAGGTTTAGGGCTCGTATTCAGAGTCCACAGACAGCTGACAGTATTTGCTGCCCTACCCAGATCAAAGCTGAGACAGAGGATTCAGTCTGAATGCATTTGTGTTTTCATATCAGTAAGCTGATAGTGGATCTCCAGCTGAATTCAAGTAACCTAAAATCCCAGGCTTTGGTTGAACAGTGCTGATGTGATTGCCATTTGATGAGCTGCCCCTCATCAGCTGAACTGTGGAAGCTGAAAGGACATTCTTATAAAACCCTGGAATCACAGAATGGTTTGGATTGGGAGGGACCTTAAGACTCTCTCGTTCCAACCCACTGCCATGGCCAGGGACACCTTCCACTAGAGCAGGTTGTTCCAAGCCCCATCCAACCTGGCCTTGAGCACTTCCAGGGATGGGGCATCCCCAGCTGCTCTGGACAACCTGTGCCAGAGCCTCACCACCCTCACAGTCAGTTACATGTTTAATTCCCACTGGAACAGACTGAGTGATAATTTACTATGACAAAGAGATGGCAGGAGAGACAGCAGCTCTGATGATAGTCTGATGTGAAGAGCAGAAGCATTTCAGCCAGGTGAGGGAGTGAGATCTGTTCACCCTTCCTTGGTGAAACCTTTATCAGGTTTGGCAGCATGGCAGAGAGCTGGGTTTGCACATGCTCCTGGGGAGGAGCAACTGTTTTGGACAAAGGATGCTGGAATCTCTGCTGACCTAGAGAGGAGACTGCAAATAGCATTATATTGGCATGCTCAGCATGTAATAATGATTCCTGGGAGTCCTACATCTCGTTTGTTGGGTGGGGTTTTCCCTGTCTTTCTACCTATCTCTACAGTGTATATGAGCCACAGCTGTTGACAAGGAAAATATGCAGTTGCTCTGCAGCAGCAGGAAGGAAAAATAAATCATCCTCCCCCTGCCCCTTCTGCTACTATTGACTTACCAGTGACTATGCTAAGGTTAAAATCACACAGAGCTATATGTGTAAATGACAAGGAATGCTCTGAACTGGACTGGACCATGCTGCCACTCATGACAGAAAAATTCTGTATTTGTAGTTGAACTTCCCTTGGCAGACAGCTCAGCTTTATGGTAGAAGGGCCATAATGATTTTTTCAGCAAAGTTGCTCACATTTTGTGCCAACACAGTATCAGGAAAGCATGGCTTTAATGGGAGTTTTTCCACAAGAGGGTGAGACCTGGGCATTGGAATGACAGAGGGGTTAATTGTCCTCTGTGCAACTGAGGGGGGAATTTGCTTCTTGAGATGTTTAATTTTGCTTTTTATGCAAGAGCACTCCCCCTGCCCCTTCTTATTCTCCCAGCAGATGTAGCTGCCTACATTCCCCAAACAATCTTACAGATAGTAAAATTTGCCCCATAAGGCATACATATTTTTGTGAATAGATCAGATGTCACCAAGGGCACAATTTCAGTTTGTCATCTTCCTCTGGCTTACACTGTAGATGCTCCTTCTCATTAGTGGAGTTACATTCATTTACACTAACTGACAGTGTAGCCATGTGTTTTACATGACTTCTGGGATATATGTATTTTTCTTTTTTGAAGTCTTCTGCCCTCGGGCTCTCATTCTGCCTGGCAAATGAATGTTTCAGAAAGACACCCAAAGCCAATCTCTGTATCCTGTGGTGAAAACAAGACTGACTGTATTCATTCCTGCTTGTCACTGTCTAAAATATGTCTTCCTGATTAAGTTAGTGGACAAGAGCTAGTCACACACTAGAAAATGATACAAAGAGTATAAAAATGCATACTCTGCTCTCCATGACCTTTCTTCTTTCATTACCAAATTTTTAGGGTGTTTTTTTGTTGTTGTTGTTGTTGTTGTCGTTGTTGTTGAATACCTTCTGCCTTGAGAACTTTTTTTCCTTTGGCTGATGCTGCTGACTTCTGTGTGAGCAGATCAGACATGAGCAAGGACAGAATTCCAGTGCATCTTGCACAGACAGCACATATTTCTGGTTTGCTGTAACAGTTTATATCCGAGTAAGCACGCAGTGGACACATATAAAATCTGGATCCAGCATACTGCACATCATACAGCAAATTTGATTTCATTGGCCTACCCTGTCTTTTATTTGCCTGCTAAGCCTTTAAAATCAAATAACTTCACAGATTTCAAATCACACAGTCTCCACTCTCCAGCTGGAAGACTGAAACAGGATTATAGGCTAATCTCAAATGTCATCACAATTGCTACCTCCGCTACACTAGTTCCTTTCCTTTGAAAAATGGTGAAATATTAGGGCTTGTTTTTTTGTTTGTTTAGGTTTTTTTCTCTCTCTCTCTCTTTTCTTTTTTTTTTTTTTTTAAGAAGATAGTGTTAAACATTGCTACCTGCAGAGGTTAATGTTAATGAAAAATGACAGTTTTAGGAATCCACAGAAGATTTGCTGGAAAGAATAGTCAGCTTCTTTGGTCCCATACACAGCTCTATGTCTATGTATGTGTCCAGGAAAAGGTTGGAAAATTTTTTACTTAAGGTCATGAAGATGCTACTGAATGATGTTGCAAATGCTCCTTTGCCATTTGTAGACTCCTACCACCAGCCACTGCCTGATACTTTGCCTCATTCACCAAGACTGCAGAGACACCATTTTTATGTGTTGCTTATGCAGTATTAACTTTTAAGGAGGATTAACTCACTTCTCAGCCTTCTTTCTGACTTTGGGGATATATTGAGTACTTTAACATTTACAAGTGTTTCCTCCTATTCTCTTAATTGTTTTTGGCTTACCCTTACACTTTTTTCTTTTTTTTTCTTTGTCTCATTTTTCTCATTTAATTTTTGAGCCATGACATCGAGTCTGGACCCAGATGCTGTCTCAGATACCATTGTGTATACAGCCAGATCACCTAGCCACTTCTATGTGGGAATCTCCTCGTGTCCAAAGAATGCATGAGCGGGTTTTGCCACATATTTTGCCTGAGAATTCAAGTTGAGCTGGTCATCCTGCAGTCTCTACTTTTGAGCTGGGTCTCACAGCCTGAAGCTTTGCTCTCTTCCAGACTCACATACATGTGTCCTGCATCATCCTGGTGAATGGTGAACTGCTGTTCACTGAGTGATGCTGTTTGTGCTTTGTCATCTCTCTCCTCAGGCTATGCATTCTCCACAGTTGGTTTTGCTTCTGTCTTTTCTATGCTACCACTGATGGTTTTTCCTTCCCCACACAGCAACAGGTTTATCCTGAACTGGAAATGGATTTTTAACTGCTGCTTTATTGATTTTGGCTTGATGAGTCTCTGGTGTTTCACTCCTTTTACTTGACTTTTTTGCAGGCTATGTTTTTTAAAGACTAATGATATTTTTCATCATTAATCTTCTGCCTGTTTTTCAGGGAACCTATATATAAGTGTGTGTGTGTATATATGCTTTCTTTTAATGTTTTAGTATTAGTTTCACACATCATTTCAGCCAAGACAGTTTTTTGCCACCAGGAAGGTCAGGCAGCATAGGGTACCCAGGGAAATTATCCCAGTAATCCCTGGAGATTTTTTTTTTAAACAAACAAAACCCCCTAAAATTGAATCCATACATGTTGTTACTAGAAGTTTAAGGAGCAATCATTGTCTTTGTTAGTGGCAGTGGATAATCTGCCAGTGAAAGTAAATGCTTTTGAAAAGTCCCATCCTTAGCTCACTGGACTGAGCTTGCTGTAGGTAAAAGTTGTAAGTCTCTTTTCTTCCTTCACATGGTCTGGAAATGTTTATCTTGTCCTGTATTACCCAGTGGACTGTGGCATGGCCATTACAGTTCCTCCACCCTTCCAGGCACAGCTTTCTCTATGGAGGACAGTAGATGTTCAGTTCAGGAATTCATATGGAGAGTGGGACTGCTGACAACATCCTGATCACCCACAAGTTATCCAAAACAAGTCTTCTGCATTTTCCTGTGTCTGCTGCCTCATCAGCTATAGAAACTGGGGTCTGCACTTAAATGTGGAAGCCACTTTAGGTTCTTCATTTGTGAAGTGTGAGACCTTTGGTTTGTCTGCTCTGTACTAGAAACTGGTATGCCATAGACTGGACCAGTCAAGCTGATAAGGAAAATTTGTTTTGTTTTCTACAAGAATACAAATTTCAATGCTAATTAACGTCCTCAAGTTTGCGAAGTGATTGACTAACATGCCTTCTCCTTTACTTCCCTAGTCATGCAATTAATTGCAGAGGACAAAGGAGCCCGCACAAGTCTCAAAAACATCATTCATAGTGCACACTGTTCTTATTTTCTCTGAAGTTTAACATGCATCAAAAATTCAGACTTTTTGCATTTTGTTTTAAAGCCATGGAGATGGAGTTAACTTCCCCTGAAATTTGTTTTTTCTTCTAAAGCAGAACATGCCTACACTTTTACCTTGAGTGCACCTCTGTAGATGGAGTTAACTTCCCCTGAAATTATTTTTCTCATTTAAAGCAGAACATACATACACTTTTAGCTTAGTGTACCTCTGTATGGCATCTCTGGTTTTGATGCAGTGAAGAAAAAACAAGTGCCTAGTCTTCTCTAATGAGGAAGCTGACCAAGGTGTGCCTGTGGTTTTATTCAGTGTGCTGTGTAAAAGGATGAAAGGGACCATAAAAGAGGAGAGTTTTTCTGGAACCATGGTCCAGTTGTTCGGCCAATGGGGCATGCTGCATTTTCCATTTCTCACATTGCCAGTAGGCACATGAGTAATCGTGTGGTAAGGGAAAGAAAAGAAGGGACCGAAAAGAGCGCAGAGGGTGAGCGTGTCAGGCTTTAATGAATGCCGTGCCCCAGCCCAGGTGCTTGTTTCCAGCAATGTGTCCATATGTCAGTTATTATTTAGAGTCTCTAGCACTTGCTCAAGGTGCCAGAAAATAAAAACAGACGCTGACACGTAGCGGGCACAAAGCGCGGCTGAGGGAGGTTGGGTTTTACGGCGAACATGGCGCGAGCGGGATCGCTTTCACAGCGCTCCAAATGAGGCGTTCCACATGATTTCACATCAAACAATCACTGCACTGACACGTTTGTTGTTTCCACTCGTGCCATAACGCAGCAGTGTGCTGGTGCATTCATGGAGGGTTTATCAATCGGGCTATTTTCCTAATGTGCTTTAAGCTGCGGAACTACAAATCCTGGATGGTGTGTTACCATGTTTCACTGGCTTGGGGAGGCACACACAGGAGCCATTCATCCTCATCAGTTACTGTCAAACACTTACCCCCAGGCCCAGAAAATAACTTGTCTTGCCTGGAGGAATAGGTGTATGCCATGAGAATGAAGCCCAGCATAAAACACAACTCTTGTTCGCCTGCCTGTGGATTGCAAGCCACAGAAGACCTATTTGATGGTGTGTTGGTAAAGTACAAGAAATCAATGTGAGTCTTCTCTTCTGTGTATTTTCGTAGTAAATTTGGCATTTGAGCCATGTTTTGTAAAGTTTTGCCAGGGGTAGTAAGCCTTGCCAGCTTCTTTTATCCAAGGACAAGTTCTTTATCTGGCAATGCAAGAAACTTCATGAAAGCAAAATTGACTTATGGCTTGGAGATGAAAATAATATGCCACAAGAAACCAAGAAAGCTGTTGCAAAACAAGGCAGTGGGAGTATATTTTTTCTAGTATTTAATTATATTGGCAAAAAGAGAACATCTAAGAGCCAGAGCTGAAAGCAGGACTCAGTGTCCAATGAACAGAAAGATGGTTGCTTCCTCAACCAACAAAGTTTATGAAACCCATTTGGAAGCTTCTCCCAGCAACATTTTCTGATGGAAAAATGGAATTTCCAAAACATTATAAATACAGTAATTCAGAAGACCTCTGATTATCCTAAAAATATTGTAAAAATCCCAACAAAATTTTACTTGAGTATGCATAAATCAAAAGATATGTTATTTTGCTGAATCTGACTCAACTTGCTATGTTCTGAGTGAGCTCAACAAGGTATTAAGTTGCTTTCACTAATGCAGCAAGAACCTTCAAATGTTGAAATTACTTGTCTATCTCAACTCTTCAGTTTGTTCAATTATCAAATCTCTCTCAAGACCTTCATGTTAGTTGTACTTGAATACTTTTAACCTACATCTTTGTAAGGTCTGTAGACTATAGTTATTTATTTCAAGACATTTTGTGTATTTCTTCCCTAAATTTTTCCATTTTCCTTGTTTAGTTCAATGAACCTAAAGGTTTGCATAGTGCTTGCATCAAATATGACACAGAAATTCTGACAGGAAGCCATTTAGCCTGAAGGAAGGGCTTTGCTAGAACTTATGCGTAGCTCAGGGGAGGAAGGGGTCCCTAATTTTCCTGTTGCAGTGTACCCTATTGATGTGTTACTGTAAACTGGCCTTAATTCTGTTGCATCCATGTGTTTTCACAACTTGAGATTTTTTAGATCCTGAATTTGAGCCTGAGCCAATCTTTGAGTAAATCTGTAATGTATGGAGAGGGCAGTATAATATATTTATCTGTGTTATGTATATAAGGGCCATTCTCATTTTCTGAGTTTAAGTGACTGTCTTTGGTGAAGAGGGAATAAAGTCTTTAAGACATGGAGCAGATTTTTTTTTTTTTAAATAACTACCTGGAGATTTGAAAGATTCTGCAGCATTTATAAGTGATAACACTGCTGTGATCAAACAGTTGTGGTTTTGTGTTCAAACAATCCCCTTTCTTTGTGATCTTGTGCTGTGGGTGTGGCACTGAAAAGAGGGATTTGACAGTAAAATCCATCTCCAAAGGGAGACCTGTCTTCTAAGGCAAGACTTGTAAGCAGAGCAAGTAGGGGCAGTGATTAGAATCTCCTCACACTGCTGTGATGGCAGAGAGGGATAGTGTTACACCAGGGGAGTGCTCACGAATTACTTGTGCAGCAGATGAGAGAAACCTCACCCTTTCTACCAGCAAAGAAGACAAATATTTAATTTGTGCCTCCAGAGAAGTGATTATTTTTCTGCTGTTATTGTGGAAGCAACAAAGTTACTACGTTTTCTTTTGATGCAGAAAGACCATTATAGTCAGAGGTTTTGTTTAACAGATCCCTTTTGCCTTCATTACCCAGAGCAGCAGCTTTAAAGGAAACTTTGCCAGCTCTGCTGTTTTACAGCCTTGAGATCTCTGCAGTGGATGAAGTGACCACGTTTCACACCTTCATCTGCTGGATGGTGAGAGGTAGATCCAGCACCCTTGTGCACCACAGCCTTGTCCCTTTCCTGGGATTGAGTGTGGACTGGGAGGCCATGGAAAAGGGCCTTTGGTCATCCCTGATGGGTCAGGTCCTGCCTGCAGGGCAGACCCTGGTCAGGCGTCTGCCTGTCTGAGCTAAAGATGACTCCCATCCAAATGGGAGAATCCAAGCCAAGGCAAAAGTCCTGGAATCACCAGCAAAGAGCATCTGCCAGGCCTGGCTGTAGCTGTGTGTGGGAAAAGCCTGTCTGCATGGGGAATGGCACACGTTCAGCAGATGACAGCCAGCACTTGGCTGGGCCCCACCAGCCCTGACCTTTTGGCAGGTGGGAGGGCAGGCCAGTGTTTACCTTGGCCAGTCTAGCCAGGGTTTGTTCTTCATGGAAATAGAAATAAACTCTTGAGTTCCCTCTTCCCACAGCTCCCAGTGTGCATTGGTGGGGTTCACTGCATGTCAGGATCTTGACCCACTAACTGTGCCCCATGAGTGCAAGTGGCGACAGGTCTTGCTGCTGATGTCACCAATCTTATTGGAAAAATCCTTAGTGTGGGGTAGCCCGTGTGCATTATTTATTTTCCAGCAAAGTCTTAGTTGATTGACAAACACAGTGTGAAAATGCCAGATTTTGGAGCACCTGTACTGAGGGAAAATTGTGTCAAATGAAACCGTTGTGTGTAAATACACACACCATTCTATGTATATACAACTTTTATACCATATATATATATATATATATATATATATGGCATTAAGTAATGCTAAACTAGACAGATATTTCACTTTCTTGTTTTTGCCCTCTGCAATGAATACAACTCTTGCTAGAGTCTGGGCTTCCTTCATAAATGCAGGGCAGCACTTATCTCACTTCTAAAAATAAAATTTTTGAAAATACTTTTTTGTGGACTAATTGCGATTATACTAAAGCAAAGGTTCAATTCTGAAATGTATGTATATGCAGATACTGTACAGCAAATTTCCAAGGCTATTTGGAGCTTGCATTCTCAAGAGAGACTGGAAATCCTGCATTGCTCTGGTTGAAAGATGCTGGAATAGAAAGAGGTCAGTGTGTGGTTGAGCTGACAACTGGTACCCCAAATCTGAACTACTGTAAAATACTTACTTTGATTTAACATTTGGCCCACTCATTAGGGTTTTTTTGCTCCAGGTTGAAATCTATATCAGTGAACCTTATATATGTTCGAGTGGCAGATTTTCCCCTTCACTCTTGGAAGACAAAGGTCATAAGGAACTCTTTTCTTGTGATCATAAGCCAGGTCCTGATCTTGTTTCCACAGCTAAATATCTGGAATAACATAATGTGTTTAATAGATTTGCTTCAGATCTTTGGCCATGTGAGTGATACCATGAAGGACTCTCCCATCTCATCTAGTGCACATTGCACTGACCCACTGAGTCAAATTACAGGCACATCAAGGAAAATGTGGTTTCAAAAATGCATGTGCAAGCCACACACTGGCTCAGCACGGTGGGTGCAGCATGTGGCTTGCTGCAGTTTATTGTCAGTTTATTTCATTAATTAAAGCCAACAGCAGAAGCTGATGCTTGGACATCACCCAGTAAAGAAACTCTATCCACTGCAGAAGGCGCAGGGAGTCCTTGGGAGGACTGTGGGGATAAATATATGCACATTTGCCCATCCTGATACAGTAACTCCCATGTCCCAAGCTTTCATCTGACTTCTGCTCCGTAAATACCTCTGGTCATACAAGGGAAAGGTTATACCCAGTAAAATGGGAAGCCAGTGCCTTTGCCCTCCTCAGTTCACACTTATGTGTGTTGTCTGTCACCTTGTAGTTAGAGATACACTGATAAACTAGTAGCTGCTGGTAGTTATCAGGAATTTAATTGAGGACCATTTAACATAAGGGTGACCTTGTGAATGAAATTCTGAATGAAATAGTTTCTTAGACACTCACCACACATTAAATAGTGCTGCAGCTCTTTGTTCTCCCTTGCTGTGCTGCAGTCACTATTCCAAGCACTCAACAGTATAGATGATCATCCTTCAAATGTGGTACATTGTTTTATCAACACTTGCAGAGGAAAGTCTTGAATCCTTGTGTCCAGAAACCAGAGGGATACCAGATGGAGAGTCCAGCAAACACACCAGGCTCTATGAAAGGGCAGAGAAAGTCTATGAGACCTGTGAGAGCTGCTTCAATCCCACCTGGTCAGAGATGTAAGTGGTCTTTAAAAAAATATAAAAAAACCCCAAAGCAAATTGGTTTTAGTTTTTCCTTCTAGAACAGGCATAGACCACAATGGGTTTTTTCATTTCCCAATTTTTTGTAAACCCATTAAAAGACTGCTATTTCCATGAGGTTTTCCCTGGTCTCTGAAGCCTTACTCTCAGATAGTACATTTTGACTCAGATCTGCTGGTGCCAGCACAGCTGCACTGATTCACAACAGTAACATGATCCAGTTACTTTTTCTAGTAACACATTCACAAAACCTTTCGATCTCTTTCTCCGACACTGGCAGGGCAGAGTACACACAGGCAGATTAAATCTTCATGAAGCCTGTACCCTTCCCATTTCAAGGATGCCTACATTTTGATGACTGTTGCTACAGGTTTTTACTCTACCATCAAATCCATAATCCCAAGCAAAGCTCTCCAGACAGGCAGTTGTTAGCAATTTCTAATCTGCTGCATCACCATCTGCTGCTTTGCTCTAAGTTCAGTGCTGTCTGAGTCTAGGGACCCTGCTATAATGTGTCCTTGCTGATACTTAACAAATCATAACAGGAATAGTTTACTGTTTTGCTTTCTCCACTCTGCTTCTTCCTCTTCTTGCCTCTGTTCTTTCGCCCTTTATTTCACATTATTGGGAATGGTATCTGGTTTCTAGTAGCATATTAATAATGTAGGAAAAAGGAACATAATTGCAAAAATACCACACAAAAGACTCATATGTTGCGTTCATTGCTTAATCCGCTTGCTAGGAATAATTGAACAGGATTCCTTTTGTTTTGTAGCTGCTTGATTTTCTGAGTAGAAGTCCCCTCCTCCCATGCTTGACCCTGCAAGTACTAATGGGCAGACAGGCTTGAGAGAAATAAGAGCAAAATCCAGCCCTTTGAAACCGAGCCTGCTCCGGGGAGTCAGAAATGCGTGGTTGAAGGAACTACTGCTTGTCGTTTCTCATAGCCCGTGTGGAGACATTGGCAAAGATTCACCTGGACTGGGGTGCGAATTCAGCTGCAAGCTGGTGATGATAAGCCCTGTGCTACTGGAGTAACACAGAGATCAGGGGGGTTCTGCCACTGGAATGGGGAGACCTTCTCCTAGGAGAGCCATAATTCAATGTTGCAATGGGAAATGCCCTTAGAAGAGACCTCTTCCGTCAAAAGCGCATTTCCCTGGTTCTAGTTCAGTTTAAAGCCTCATTCATCCAAATGTGTGTCATCACCCCTGTTTTAGATAAATGTGGTGGTTCAAGGTGGTCTCAAAGCCACAGAGCTGCTTTGCACACCAGCAGGTTTCAGCTTCTCTCTGCTCTGCAGTACAAGGTGATGTGGAATTACCTTGCACAGCTCTGAAAGTGCTACTGGTCCTGCTTATATTGTCCTCAATTGCTTCTGCATTTTTTAGGGTTGTCCAAAGCAAAAGTGTAGTTGTAGGAGAGCAGAGCAGGAGTGAGAGCTGTAGGGAAAAATTCATCTGTGTGTTTCCAGACAGGCTCTGGGCTGCTGGTGACCTTTCCAAAGCTCTGGGTATCTACACAGGGGCCTGTCAGGAAACTGCAGTTGCTGTTACTGGGATAGTTTGTAATAGGAAAGGAAACACTGAATGTATGCATCTAGTGTGGTCTTGTACGTAGGACTGGGAGGTTGTTTTGCCACATGAACAGCTGTGGTGAGACAGAGAAATGTTAAACACAACCAAGGGCCCATGCATTAAAAAGCACATTGATATATCATGGGGATTATACGAAAAGTCACTAATATGTTGATAAGATGAAGAAAGGGCTTTGAAGGAAGAGATTTAAAGACCTTTAGCTGTAAACCTTATCAACAGGAAGATTGAGAGGTGACTTAATTGAAGTCTGCAAGTACTTCATGGGTGGAAGATACATGATATTAAACAGCTCTTTAATTTAGGAAATGAAAGGCATAAGCCTATAGCAGAACTAAAAGGTGAGTCTGGACAAAAGCAAGGTAGAATCTAGACAGGCAGTAGAGGTGAAAAGCCTCTGGAACAAACTGCTGAGGGAAAGCATGGATTTTCCATCTTTTGATGTCTTCAGCTTATTTCTGGAAGCTTTCCTGGAAAATGCTTTTGCCAAATACAGCAGCACTGACTAGATGGGAGTTCAGATTAGATGTTCAAACAGTCCCTACTTGTTTAAAACCCATACATCTTCTTGTCACACAGGAGTATGAGACAGAGGGCATAGCTCTGGAGAGAGGCTTGGCAGACCTGGCAGATTCCCAGGTCTAAGACTGGTGTGTGGTGTAAACCTGCACAAAACAACCTTGAATGGTCATCTAAAACACAAAAGATTCGTACTATATTTGGAAGGTCAGGCACTAAAATAAATGGCCTGGTTTCATTGTTGCTTAGCAGAAGTGAGTGCTGCAAACACTTTATTATCCTGGAATAAGGATAATTATTTATGCACCAAAATAAAATTTGGATGCTCTAGGATTCTGTATGCAGTCAGACATCGTATCTTCCTGTTGCTATATGGAACTGGCAATATTTGAGCTCCTTGTGAAGTAATAAATACTACAAGTCATGCCTTACTTTTTCATTTGGGAAGGAAACTGAAAGCTGCTCCTTGCAGAAAGCTGTTGTCCATACAAAACTCTGCACAGGCTTTGGCAGCTTTATTGTGCAGCCACGTAACATTCCTACCAGTAATGTATGTGTGCATAGAGACAGGGCGGGCAGGCAGTAATTGTTTCACTGACAGAAAAGATATAGACAGATGCACAGAAGCATTCTGGAACAAAAATGGGGCTGCATCCACTGAAACAACAGATGCTGCCTTGTGAAAATATTTTTTCCATTATAGCTCCAGTGTCATCTCCCACTTATCTCTCTCAGAAGTGCAGAAGGAGCTCATTTCAAGGGTACCTATTCTTGCCAGCAGCATTCCTCCTGCCTCGCGGCCTCAAAAAAGGGAATGGGTTTTTAACAGGCATCGTGGTGGGGGGACCATTTGTCTGTGATTAGGCCCGAGAAAGGAAAGAAACTTTTGTGCGAGTGAAAGGGAAGCTTGTAGTTCATTAAGCGGTGGAGGGATTAGCCATGTCGAGGGCTCTGTTCTCAAAAAGCGCTGGAGAGGGCCCGGGGAGGGGAGGGCTTGTTGTAAGAACTTTCTTCCTTTTCTCTTCTATTCTGTGGGTCTTTAATGGCTTCCCCGCCGTGGGGCACGGCATAAGTAGGGGATCCTGGTCTTATTAGTGGGCTTTGGGTCCCCCACCTCCTTCCAGCCCAGCATCTCTTTATCATTCTGCCAGTTCATTACAAGCCCCAGCCAAGACTTCACTGGCTTGGGACTAGGCTAAAGAGAGAGAAAGAAAAGGGATGGGGGGAGGGAAGAGGATGCAAAGCAATTAATTTGGGAGCATTCAGGCCTGAGAATGTAGGCCACTCCAGAAGAAACAGTCCCCCCAAAGAAAAGAGAAAAACCTAACCTTTAACAATGTTTTCTTTCAAGGTTTTGGCTACTGTTGCATAAAACCCTCCAGTGCTTTGATATTTTTCCACTTCTAATTTGCTTGCACCGAGGACTTTCTCCATAGAAATGTTTCCTTTCCTTGGGAGCTTTCAGATTTCCCCTTGATTCCCAAATGCTTCTACTTTGGAGACAGAAAGGCTTTTGTCTTTTTTTGTTATCGATAGTCTCTTGGGGCCAAAATGTGAAATTTGTGTGCAGGTAAATTCCCTCTGTCCTTGCTGGGGACTTCGGATGAGTACTGGCCACTATAGAAGGCAAGTCTAGGCTCCATGACTTACCTCCTGCTGTTCCTATGGAAAATTCCTTCTGCAGTCAAAACAGTCCTTGTTCTTTCAGGTGGATATGATCAAATGCAGAATTACTGCAGGTCTCACTGGCACAGAGAGCCATCCAGAGAGCCCACTTTGCCTCCCTTGCTTGGAAATTCTGAAAAAGATATTCTGGCATAAATTCATTGTTAAACATCAATTCTGGAGTGGAAACCCCTCTTTCCAGAGGTCTGAGCTCACCGGTTATTCCTCATCTGGACTGAGAGCTCGTGAATCAGAATATTGCCACGGGACTGACGGCAAAACAGTTTTTCCAGACTCAACTCCAAGCACAGATGCTCTCAGAGCTATTTCCTCTGGAGCAGTGGGAGTTTTGGTGGGCCTGGAGGTCCGGTCTCACTGCCCCACCATGCCAGCCAACATACAGAAAGGCATCTGAATCATTTAGCTTGATGAGAGAGCCACAAATGAGTAATACAAAAAAATTCAAGTTAGAAATTCTAGCTGCTTATTTTCGCCTGTGCGCACCCACTTGTGATTTCCTCGCCAGCAAAGGCACACTTTTATGGGTAAGGGGATTTGTGTGCACCCTTCTACGGGTGAGGGGATTTACAGCTGACCATTAGGAAGTTTAGAAATTTTTAAAAAATATTTGGATAGATGGAGGTTGAAGTTGAGGGAGGCTGACTGAGATGAGGCTGTGTTGCCTCTCCTGTAAACCCAGCCATGTGTTCATCTGGGCTTGCATTTCTGCCCTAACTGCATTCACCACATCACTGAAATACTCAGCATGTGCTGCATTTCCACTCAAGGTGAGCCACAGCTGAACCACTCAACAGAGTTTGACTAAAGAAATCTGGCCTGGTTTGTTGCTGTGTTGGCTCCTAGTTTTGGGTGCCAGTGTGTTTGCTACAGGCTGTTTGGCTTCCTCAAAAGGCGCCTTCCCATGTGCTGGTGATCTTACACAGTGTAGAACAGCATTCACAAGTCACTGCAGGAGCTCTCTATTACTAGAAATCACAATTCAAATATTTATTCTAGAAAAATCCCACAGTAAGACTCTGACATTTGATTGCTGACAAATGCAAAGGTGTATCTGAGCCAGGAGGGACACAAACATCGGGTGGGAAAGGGCATCTGCATTGTGTTTAAATCTGCAAAGTGCACTGATTCTGGGATGATCATGAGATCATTAGACTCCTAATGAGGCAGATGAGAGAAAGCCTGGAAAGGTGGGACACGAGCCACACCACTGGCATCACATTCTATCAAACATGAGCAGCTCTTCATCACACCTGGAAGGATGCAGAAAGACACAGTTGCCTTAAGAGACTGAGATTAACTGATTTTGCTCCTGCCTAGTGCTGCCTTTCATGCTCTGCCACAGGGCTTCTGGGGTGTCCTGGCCCCCTTGGAACAGCCCTGGGGCTCTGCATCTTTGGGAAATGACCTTTTCCAGTGCTGCCAAGGGCAGCAAAGATGATTTGCTTTGCTGTGATCTGTGGTTAGAAATGTGGGTGCCAAATTCTTTGCTCAAGTATTTGTTTAGCAACTGGGTTGCCTGTTTCTATCAGAGGGCAGGATTTAGGCATATAAATTTAATGGATTATCAGGAAAGCTATCTTCACTTATTTTTTTCATTTCCCTTTTTGCTTCTTTTTTGGCCAAGGTTAATTCAGAGCTCTCATGTGGTCCCCCTGGAATGACTGGAGAGTATTGCCCAATATTTTCCAAGCTGTTTTCCAGCAGAGGCTGTTGGTACAAGTCACTATATAGATCAGCCCAAGGTTCATACTGGCAATCAGCAGCTCTGACTTCCAGTATCTTACCACAGGGTGAACCATAAAACAGAGGGTGGTGCGTAAATTGAGAATAAAGTTGTGGTGGGTAAGAGCTACAGGCAACATCTGCCTTTCCCATCAGTGCAAAGGCAGAGCAGTTACACTTCTTATTTTTAGCAGCTTTATTTGCAAACATGTGATATTCCACTGAATAAGAGGTGGTCACTTAAATGGATGTTTTGGCAAGTTACTTTCCTCCTGGAGTCTAGCCTTGATGGAGAGAGGCTGAGCCCACATCCCATCCTGGGCTGTGCCTCCCGCACGGTTCTCAGACTCGTGTTTTGAGTCAGAGCCCATGGGGAGAAAAGCTGGGGTTTAATTATGGATGGAGCCAATCAGTCACATAAAATGACAACTCACTCAGGTTTTTAGCACAGAACTCACACTGCATTTTTTTTCAGTGATTACAACCCAAATCCTCCCATTTCTCTCCTCCCCACCCCCATATGTGTATTCTTCAGTATTTCTGGGGCTTGGTCTGGTTCAAAAGCAAGAATGCTGAGCGGTAATAAAAATCAAGGTTAATGTACCATAATATTAAGTCAAGTGACTTGTAAAAATTCTTGGTTTAGTTTCTCTTAGTTCACAGACACAAGGTTCAGAACTTTTTCCAGCAAGATTTGCTATTGCAACATGCTCTTAGTATGACAGCTTTTATTTTTAGAAATGTTGAGAATCTCTTTGGAAACTATTTATAGGTTTGCTGCTCAAGTACGCTGGAGCTTTTTATTTTGCTTGATTATTGCATGCATAGTTTTGCTTTAATGTTGTTTTTATTTAATGACATGGAATATATATATATATTTTCTTTTTTAGCAAAACTCAAGCATAAAAGCCTTTCCTTTGCTGATGTATTTATTGGAAAAGCTTGGGGCCGGAAGTGAGTGTTTCTCAAGTGAATTTAGACTCAGCTAAGGCACAGTTTAACTGTGGTAGTTAATTGGGATAAATTCACATGGGTAGGCCCCCAGATTAAATTGTCAGATGCCCTGGGTGAATACTTAATTGTCAGGGTTTTATGCAAACCGTAAAGAGGCAGTTAGTTTAAGTGTTGAAGCTGACTCCCTGCAGAGGGGGTTGCTTTGCTCCATCCTTTTTCTGGTCATCTGTCCCCATCCTTCTGTTCTTTTGGGTAAGTCTTCCCCATGCATCCCAGCTGCTGAGTAGAAAATCAGGGCAAATCACCTTGTCTATTTTTGTATCACTTATTACCTAGAAAGAAACTTCCATCATCATTTCAAATTATGCAATTACTCTCTTTTTCCTTCACTAAAATCTCAATATTTACAAGGCTCATTGCCACACTTTATAGGCTAATTTAGGAAAATATCAGCATGCATGTGATTTTCTGAGGACTCCACAGTGGAGAAATTGGATAGATTTCTGTCCAAGTCAGAATGACAGGGTCTGAAATGCATGGAAACATTTTAATCTAGTATGTTAATGGTCTTTCCTGTCTCAGAAATGTCCATTCTCTACTCAGGCAAAAGAAATTAAATGCAAAAAAAAAGTTATGAATAACATCTAATCAAAAAGCCATCCCTGTTTTTATATCTTAGAGCAGAAATGAACCATGACAGCTGCTCCTGGAAGGTTATTTGTCCATGCTATTATGCAGAATTCTGAAAATTGCCATTTTTTCCTTGCAGACTGTTATCAGGAACAGTTATGTGTTTTGCCTAAAGACTATTACTTCCATTGTTTTTGAACTTTACACCAGACATAGTCTATCACAAAAATAATCACTTGTCTTGTGACAAAACAAACCATTCCATTTCTTTCTTTTTTCCAAGGCATCTCATTATCAACTTTGGAAGGAAGTTGAATTTATAAAAAGATAAGTCATGTAAATAAGCTGGAAGAAATCTAATCAAAGTCCTTTGTCTTCTTTGGCAAGCACAGCTCCATTAAACTGTGATTCTCCTTTGAAGCTTCAATTACCTGACTTACCAGAGCTGGAGAAGGGGAGAAATGGCTAATATTTCTGAACAATGTGCATGTGTGTATGTTACAGGGGGAATTATTAACTTTTGGTGGGGTAAGAAAAAAAAAAGTCTAAACAAGTTTACAGATTGCAGCTTTATGGTTTTGGCCAGCTGCTTGGAATCACGGGATGAAATTTATCCCTGATGTGTCCCCACTGTAAGCAAGTGGAGGAGCAGAAGCAGTAAATTCTGTCTTTCCAATGCCCCATTCCCTTCCTCACATGGAACTCTCATGCACACATTTATGTCCACACATGTTTGTGGCCCCAGATGCTGTTTTCACCAAATACACATCAGAAATACCTTGCATTGCTCCCCCTTGAGCGCTCCCCAGCCGGTATTGCTCAGGGTTCTATTTACCACTGTGTTTATGTCAGTTCTTTCCATTTAAAGGTAAATGTCAAATTCCCCCTTGCTGTTTTTTTGGAGTGTGCATCCACAACTGTCCTCAGTGTTGACAGATGCAATTAGACCAGATCTCCTGGGGAGCAGCATCCACCTAGTCCTGATGGTGTGAAAGCTTGTGTGTCTTATCATGCTGTTAGGCACAGTAAATCAGAATAACTGAGGAATCTTGAGTATTTGAGTAAAATCACCCTGCTGGGTTGTGTGCTGCTGCAGCTGAATTTCTGCTGCCTGGAAAGCTCTCTCTACACTTATCCAGGTTCCAGAAATTGCCACAGAGAGGCATAGGACTTGCAAGGCAGTAACACCTACCTGCCTTCTCCCAAAAGACAGACTCACTTTTTTATTCTTCAGTCAAGCATTCAGCTGATGCATCAGTGATCTGTACACATGCAGTTTGCCACGTATTTCTTACAAATAATTTTAATCCTTCTAACTGCCCCCATCATTCTAGGTTGTATAAATAATCTAAAAATTGAGGGCAAAAACCATGGATTTTCTGTTCTTTGTTGGAATGCTACTCTGGTGTAACTGAGAGGAGAACTTGACCTGCTGTATCCGTTTTTGCAGAGTTCAGACTGTAATTCCAGGCCAGATTTAATCTGTGCTTCTTGCTCATATTTCACTGAAGCTCTCAAAAAATACACATGCTGTGGACTGCAGTGCAGCATTGCAGGCAGTGAGTGACTGTTATCTGGCCTGAAGGATCTTCTGGAAATAAATTTTAAAAAAAAATATAGCGATCAAATTGCTGAAGTGAACAACTGATGGGTGTTTTAATCTTTAATTTGTTTTCATTTGCTTGGAAAAGCAGACTACGTTTGCCTTCAGAGCAGAAGGCAGTTATTGATAGCACTACTTAAGTGAGCAAAATAAAATGCTTGCAATGACAGTTATCAAAGGTTAGGTCCTTGGAGATAAAAAGCTTTTGTGTCCATGTGCACTCCAAACCAAAACTTTCTGTGGGCCTACATAAAGTATACAACAATGTGCTTCCCTTCTGAACTTTTCTGGGACATGGCATGGAAAGACTGTAGCAGTCTTCATGAAGTCAAATCCCAGATGGGTATTGGTTTCAAAGGGAATGATGACTAGCCAGTATGTTAAATATTTTAATTCAGTAAAGCCTCCTGTTCTCCTTGATGTTTGCTAAAGTTACGTTCAGCAGCTGTAGAGGAGAATGTGCACAAGAAACCGAAGGAGAATCCTGTATCCTCTGCTCTTGCCTAACCAATAAATTTTAGCACTGAGTAGGCAGGCACAAGCCCTCCTCACCTTGGCCCTGGGGTGGGGAGATGAGCAGAGAGGGGTTTAGATGAAGCAGAGCTGCGAGCAGCTGGACCAGGTGCCACTGGTGCTCTGAAATGTCACTTTAAAGGCTATTAACATAGTGAAGGCTTTTGAAGGCTGCTGAACTGTTTGTAGCATAATCCTTCCACTTTTGTGCCGCAGCACTCTCTGCATGTTGTGCTAATAGACACTCGTGCTGAGGAAGCCCACTATGTACAGAGCTCCAGAGTGAAAAACTGCTTTATCTGCACTCAGTGACATAATTGCTGGTGGTGCTGTAAGTCTGATACAGGCAGGCAGGTCTGACCTGCTTCATTTTTTAGATAGATTTGAATTTTCCCAGAATCAAGGGTTAGCTGGTTCTGGGCAGAATCTCTTGAAAGACAGGAAATTATTATAATAGAGGTGAGGAGTTTTGGGGGTGGAAGGTATGTCTTGAACTTCTTCACCTTGCCAATGCTTTGTGCAGTAATAGAGAAAAATCCTTTCTGCAATATTAGGAAGTTATTTGCCAACAAGTTTTGGAGAAAGAGGCTGCTTTTACAGGCAGCCAATAGAACAAACAGCCTTTCCTCTAGAGCAAATATATTGGCTTTTGGTTTCTTTTGCTTTCTTCTGCTATTTTTTGGCTTCTATCAAATTTGTCTAATCTTACCTTGTTTGAACTGTGAATCAGAGCCTTTAGACCTGCTAAATTATTCCAGAGAATTTAAGCAAGTCATTGTGTAGCTGATTTCTCACTGATGCCCCACTTCTCTCTGAGCATTCACTTGGCTTTGAGCTTGGCTAGACAGGAGGGAAGGAGGCAGGTACCAACTTCTCACACTATTATATGTATTTATATAAGAGTTGAGGCCTATGAAGAAACATGTATTCTGTCCTGCCATTCATGGGCCTGGCTTTGCTGCTAAAAACCCTTTTAGCTGTGACTTTACACTACAGGTATCTCTGCTTTTATGTTCTGTAAGTTATGAGGCATTTAGCTCATTTTCCAAGAGCATCTATCTCCTTTGCTTTTCAAGGGGCAAAGCTCCTGTGTCACAGTGCACTGCACTGCAGATGGTTATATCAGTTCCTTCTTGACGACAATTTTAGTTTTTGATCAGCTTGTTGCTTTTCATTTTAATTTATTACCAATTATGCTTTCCTTGCTCAGAAGCAGTAATGTATGACATAAAAGCCAGCTCCCCCTACTCTGCCTGGCTACACTTGTCAACTGTGTTCAGTCATAGCTGCTGCCATTTTAATAACCAGTTCCTGCTCTTAGATCTTGAGAATGTATGATCAAAAAATCCAGCACCTGATAGTCTCAGTGAAATGCAGTGAATTTGTTGGAAAAGGCAGCCTACCTTTCACCCTGTGGAAATGGCAAAGGTGGGAGGTGTTACACTAGTGTCCAGTCTCTCTCCTCGCATGGAGTAAGGCTGTCTAAATAATTACATTCTCACTAGCACTAACTTGTTGAGTTACAGTCTTAACAGCATTTCATATTTTCCCAGTGGAACCTCGCCTCGTGTCCCTTTTGCAGGATTGTCACCCTTTTATCAGGTGGATTCCCTGTGCTGGAGTGGCCTCACACTATCCACCATTCCAACAGGATAATTGCTGCTGAATGCAAAGCACTTGTCACTTCTCCAGCTCTGGAAGGCAAGAAGGTTTGGATGGGTTCCTGAAAAATACACCTTTTTGGCCATGGCAAGGATGTTTTAAGAAATCACGAGCACAGAGAAGCACTTGGGGCCAGGTGGTGTTAATCTGACACGGGGTAGTCCCTTTCCCAGTGGCACCCTGTTTGTGTGCTGTCTGGTTTGATGGGTGATGCTGGAAGCTTCACCTTTGGTTAGATGACAGAAGCACAAACCTGGGTCTGCTTTTCCACTGTGTGCAGGCAAGCAATTAGATATTTAGACAAACTAGATAACTTTCAAAGCAATGTTCCCTAAATTCCAGAGCAAATTGCCTATGGGTCAATTGACTGCATATAAGGATCAGGATTTATCATAAGGCCTACTACTTGTTAACCTCAAAAAAATACCCCAAGGTGTAGATCAAATCAGGTATCAAAGAACTCACACAAATTACCAACACAACATATGTTGTCCTAAGGCAAACATGTTACTAAACAGATGGGTTTGCACCTTTCACTGCGGCTGTTTGCACTGCAGCTGCTCACGAGACGTTTCACCTTCCCATCCAGCAATACCCCTGTGCACCAAAGGTGTGATTTAGATTTGGTTTCAGGCAACAACTTTGAAGGGTAAAGGTAGTAATTTTATCCAGGCTTTTTTACTAAGTAATTTGTATTGTTCCTTTTCCTGAGACCTTTTACAACTTGTGCTTTCCACGGCCTTTTGTTTTTTTCTTTTTTTGTGGCATTGCTTCAGTCTTGATATAATCCCTTAATATATCATGGAGAACAGTTCAGGCCTTCAGGGAGATGCCATTGGAGACCACTTGCAGGTTATTGGGTCTTTCAGTGTTGTTCATATCCATCCTTAAACATTAATATTCTTCATCCATTCTACTTTGAAGCCAATGAAACATTTTAATTGGCTTTAGTGTCCTTTGATCAGGCCTGTGATAGTTGTAAAATGTTGCTGTCATGCTGTACAGGTTGTTAAAAGGAGTTTGTATTTAGCCTTTCCTCTAAAGGAGTGCTAATGTTGTTCTTATTTCTGGCTCCTTGTAGAGGGGTGCTGTTGCACAAAATAGCTGGGAGCAGTTGTGCAGTCCTTACCCAAAAAATATGTAACTTTGGCAACAGCAGAAAAGACAGGATTAACATTACTATGAGTAAAAATTTTACAGGCAGTAAGAGGGGTAAATATCTTCCTCATTTTCACTCAGAGGCACTGGGGAAAGCTGAGAAGCAATCAGCTCTCTGTGCCTTATACCTGTGCCTTTTCCTCCACCAGTTGTTCCTGAACACACCAGCTACTCCCATTGCAGACCAGTGGAAACACTGAAAGTATCTGAAAACAGAGTCTGGCCTTTCATACAGGAATCAATTTGCCCATTGCTGTGGAGCAACCACAGAGAAACAGTTTTACAGTACAAACCCCACATTGTGTATGAGATTAGGACAGGAAATATGGGATTGCAAGCTGAAACTGCATGGTAAATTTGTGTGAGTTATACACACTAAAACAACCCGCTTCTCTCTCTGCATCCCTGCCTGTACCAGAGGGGCTCACAATTTGGCTCTGTTTATCCTCATGTTACTCCCAGTTGGTGGGAACCCCTTACTCCAGGGTTCACAGATGAGGTCCTGGGCCATCAGCAGGGAAGGTCACCTCTCCAGTGGTGGAGGAGAGCCCAGAGCCTGGCTGGAGCTGTGCTGTCTGCTCCTCATCTCCCCTTTAAAGGAAAGGAAGAGGCTTTGATAGCTTTGAGATAACAGCTCCTGAAGGCCTCTTCTGAGATGTGCCCTGAACAGCAATCCGTGGTGTGTTTACCTATGAACATGGGTATATGTTACCCAGCTTTACCCCCCAAAAGAGCTATTGAACATTTTTTTTTTTCCAATTAGTAGCCAATAATGCTTTTCTACTTTTGTTCCTTTTTCAAAAAGGCTAATGGAAAAAAAATCTGCTTTCAGAGGTGTTTTTTTTCCTTTTGATAAGATTAACCCATTGTTTGTAAAGCAGAAAACAGATTTTTTTCCACTGAGCAAGCAAAACCACAATTGCTGTAATGAATATTGGGTAATTAACCCTTCTCATCTGGAGGACATAGCACGTAAGATTCGCTGCACCACTTTCCCTGTGGAATAAATTAGCAGTGGTATTAATCCAAGCCAAACATTGAAGTTTTACAATTGGTTGTATTATTATTGCAGTTACAGCATTTTTACAGCCAGAGCAGAAGGCTTCTGAAATTAAGGTGATACTTAATCTTCTTAAGACTGCTGGGCACCAAATAACTGCTCATGCTATAGAAGGGACACAGCTGCCTTCTGCTCTGCTTTATACAGAATTAATGCCACACCTCAGTTTCTGGGAATTTTCCAATGCAGTTTTCATTTGGAATAGCTGGTCACTTGAGTAACGTGTAGTTTAGAAATAAAATAGAAGCAATTTTCTGCTTAATTAGAAACATAATCCTAAATTCTACCAGCTTCAGCCTGGCAGTTCAACGGAAAGGTTTCAATATGGGATTGGATGTCATGTTGGGAAATGTGCTCTGCGTCCCTGCTGGACTGACAGTGTGGCTGCATTGCCTTTGGCTTGGGAAAGGGCAACATGGTGCATCACCTCCCAGACAGAGTCTGTGGAGAGCCATCCCCGCTTCAAGCCAGGCATCTGACATTGGCCAGGGAATCCTTAAGGATCAGTGAACTTCATGTGGCCAAGCTGGAATGGAAGCAATGGAAATCTGCCCTCTGAGCTCAGCTGGGTTGTGCAGGAGGTGCTATTCTCTCTGCTACAAGAAGGCCTCTTGAAGAGACTTCTCACCGTGTGAAATGCTGACAAATTATGGTTCCACCAGCCAGGAGTCTAATTAAGGAAGGCTCATGCTGAGGCTGAGATAGTTTTCCAACAGTATAATTTCTGAGTGCTCACAGAGCAAAGCCAGCACAGTCAAAAATTGTTTTTCTGCTGTGTTATCTCAGAGGGGACTTGCCAAATCACCCTGATTTGCAGTGGGACTCCAATGCAGCACATGGGAGTCAGCTGGGGTTGTGCTAATACAGGTTTGAGGCCATAAAGGCATTGGGGTCCCTGGCCCTCAAATGGATCAGACAGGATCCTGCTCCAGGAATTTAGTAAAAAAAAAAGTGACAAATCTCTACCCAGTTGGGGTTGGCTTGGGACTGCACAGGGATGTGTAATCAGACTTCCTTGCAACAGGATTTTTCAGTGAGATATTGGGCTGTTCATTCCATGTCCTACTGATATGGGGAAATCCTAATTGCCTTGAACATCCCAAGGTCCAGTGGCTTCTACAGGGACATGCAGTATCTCAAGCCTTTTTTTTCTTAGAGAAACCCCATCCACAGATGTGATCCAAAACCCTGTACTCTTCCTACATTCTGAGTTTGCCTTTTTTCTTTTGAACAGAAGAACCACTGTTTTGTATTTTTTAGATTTTCAGAGTTACTAGACTTCTTACATCACATTATTTAGCACAAGGATTATTTGTTTCCAGCTTGTGGAATCCCAGCATTTCCAGACAGACAAAACGATATCAAATCATTGCAAAAGCATGGCTCTTTGACTTGTCCTCAGTTACCTACCCTGTGCTTTCAGATGCAGTCATGGATACATAGACCTGCACCACATCACAGGCTCCATCCCATTGCTTCTTCTCATGGAAATTCTGTTTTTATTAAACGTATTCCTCTCCATGGATGCTCCTTCTTCCTTTCAGCGAGTCTTCTTTGGAGCAGCCCCTTTGTGGCGTTCCTCCCATCCCACTGCCATGAGGCTGCCTTTATTCCTGGTCGAATTACCGAAGCCTTCCCTCCTCCCTGTGGCATCCCGGCGTCCCAGCACAGGGTTTACCCCAGGCTTCCCATTGCGTAGGTCTCTGTACTGCTGCCAGGCGATCCTCACAGTATATGCTGCGGCTGATTCTCTCAGCCTCTGGAATGAATTATTTTATTGCTGCCAGCTTGTCAGAGAAATCAGCTTGAAAGCTGAGCCAGAGAGCGGTCCTGGGAGCGACCGACTCAGAGTGGAAGCAAGTCACCACTGAGCAAAATAAATCAGGGGATGCATCAGCTGCATAATACAGGTGTTGTTTTATAGCAGAACTTCAAAAGAACCCAGTAGGCTTCCACAGGTCTTACATGTAAAGCTCGTGAATATATAAATCATGATATTATAATTAGGCATTGTTGTTTCTCCAGTTTTGGGTTTTAAGGATTTCTGTTTAACTGCCATCCTTGTAAAGATTAGGCATGGTCTGGACATTTTTCTCTTCCCATTTACCTCCCAAGGAATTTGCATTCCCGCTCTGGGCCTGCACTTGGGTGTGCATGCTGCCACTGAAAAGGCTGTGAGCCATAAATAAAAGAACAATATGACCACAAGCACCCCCTGCAGAGGAAGAAGAAAGACATGAGTAAAATAATATGCCAGAGAAAATTGCAGGCCAGATAATTTATCCACTCCTAATTATTTCTGGGCCAGAATGAGGTATTTCAGATAGTAAGAAAACACCTCCTTTTT
>VXBI01005818.1:436357-678561 GCA_013397375.1 Toxostoma redivivum | reverse complement strand
TTTTTTTTTTTTTGACCT
The DNA here is from genome assembly GCA_013397375.1 of Toxostoma redivivum. Taxonomy (NCBI): domain Eukaryota; kingdom Metazoa; phylum Chordata; class Aves; order Passeriformes; family Mimidae; genus Toxostoma; species Toxostoma redivivum. The sequence goes on along the minus strand of VXBI01005818.1, from coordinate 678,543 downwards.
AGTGATTTCAAACCACTGGACTATTACAATTTGACTCAAATTTTGGTTGACTCTGTGTCAAGAAAAAGTCACCAAAGGTCACTCACGAGCACCACAGAATCCACTGCATATGTTTCTGAAGCGGAAAAATTAATTTTTTTATGAATTTCTGGTACTTTCAGCCATTCAGACTCCTGTGTCTTAAAAGAAAACACATCTCAGGTGTCATGTTAATCTGGTTGGTATGAGATTATGGCTTGCAAATTGCTGATTTTGGATATGGATGCCTGGCCCATTTAAAAGACTTCAGCATAAATAGGAATAATAGACTTACAGTGGCGCAGTCTTTCAGAAGACGAGACAAAAAAGCTGTACTTGTTAAAACAAAAGATACCCCAGAAGCAGGAAATTTAATATTATTAATGAAAACAGAAGGAGTTATTAGGAATGTTTTCACATGATAGAGTTCCCCATTCAGGATGTATGACTGTGGAGACTGCACCAAGGGGTCTCGCTGGATCTTTTTTCCCGAGTGCGTCTGCAGCACTGCGAACATTCCTCTGCTCTAGCCTGTGATGTATTTGTAACATTTGCATGTAATCTGTCAGGCAGGGCCTCTGCTATAGAGCGTGGGAGTTTCAGGCCCGTGGGATTTGTGAGGCTGCAGATGCAGAAGTGGAAGTCAGTCAGATTTGGGCACAGACAGGGGTTTCCCCAGTGCTGGAAGGAGGGAAGAGTAAGCCCTGCAATCCAACTGTGCACAGGCTATTCTCACAAGGTCTCTGTTTTCAGGCTCTGGATGTGTTTTGGCACAGGAGTTCTCCTTTCCAGCTGATCCTCCCCAATTTTTCAAGGTTCACCCACAAGTCATAATTGCTCAGGGGGATAACAGCACATGGATGCAATGAAATGCATTCATAAAAGTGCTTGTTCTTGCACTGACGGGGCTGTAACTGCTTGTTATCTCTGAGCATGATTTAGAGGGACATAAATGCAGCATCTCAGCCTCACACATTCATAACCCCTTCCATCAAAAAATCTTGAAGCATTCTACGCACAGATGTAACCAGATAATATGTCCTGTTGTCTGTGTGGCATCTCCAACATCAGTCATCATCATTCTAAACCATATGCCAGAGTCTAGAGTATTCCCTGAAGTATTTTACATGGGAGGAATCATGTAAATAGAATATCTGGCAATCTATGAATGGCTCACAGGATTTCAATCAACTGCAGAGTTTTAAAATTGGCATTTAAATCCCTCTCACATCTGTTGTTTAAAATAGCCAACAGCGTGTGGAATACATTCAGTATGAAATATTCATACGAGTATGTCAATAATAAAATGCATTATCACGGTAAAAAATAAGGTGTGCAAACTGCAGTGCTCATTAGAGTAAATATTTAGAGATATTAGAGAAAACACTGTTTACTAGTCAAAAAAATAAATACTTTCGCTCCACAGATAATACTGAGATGTTCTCTGTTTTTTGAGTACTGGACTTAAATGTTCCCAGTTGCCCCCTTGATGCAGATTGTGACTTCCAGTGCTGTCCAAGAGCAGTCCATATGGCGTAACTTGCATAGGAAGCTAATAAACTGCACCTGCTTTATCTTCTAAATATCAGAGGGTGAAATACCTCTTGGAAAAAGTTTTTTATGGATCATCTGGGCAAGGTCCTGGGTGACAGCTAACTCTGGTTAGGTGTTAGGTAGTTGTGGTTTGTTGACAAGCGCTGAATTCCACTTGCAGCCCCAGTTTGTCTCCCCAAGCATTTTCCTATCTGCAAACCAATATTGTTTATGAAGACTCCCTGCCCCTGCTTCATCTCAGTGAAGCCTTTACATGAGGTTCAAGGTGTGAAGTGCATTAACATGGACATGTTGTGTCTCTTACTGCAGACAATTGTGTATTAGGGGGAACTGTACCCTCACTCTGAAAAAAAATGCAGAAACTTTGCTACTGAGCACTTAAAATCTCTTGAATTCTACCTAAAATAATCTTGAGTTTAATATATTTTTAGATGATCTTGAAGGGCCCCTTTCAACCCAGGCTATCCTATGAGTTTATGATTCTGTATTTTCTTAGGTAGCTTCTGTCTCTGGTCCTTTCTGATCCTAAGATGGTGGCTGTTCTTATAGGCTGCTGGTCATGTGCCAGGACAGCCATTTAAAAAAATACAAAAACACACAAAGGAATTTAATTCCATCCCACAGGAATGACTGCACTATGCTAGTCATTGTTTTGAAGCATGTTTTAGAAATTTCTAATGACAGCATTGGGATTATATAGTTAATTGTGGAGCAACCATTTTTACAATTTGTGTTTTACCCCACATGGAAAGCTATAATTTACTCCATGTAATTAGGTTAGGTTTAATTTTGGCGAGACACAGGCCAGCATTATCCTGTGTAATATACTGTAATCCTCACGTTAGGTAGGGTGCCAAGTATTCAGTTTGTTTTGGGAGCCAACAAAATTGCCACTTGTCCAGGGTTGTTCTTGGACAGAATTATGAAAGTGGTAACGTTTTGCTACTAAAACCAGCTTATTATTAGTCTGACAATGACCTAGAGATATATATATCATTCATTGAACATTATGCAGAAGGTAAATGGCACTTCTTTAATAAAATTATGTATTTAACAGCATATGGAGGCAATGTTGCTAGCCTTGATATCATCGAACACCAAGGCTACTTTCTATCTTTCATTGACCCCAAAATCTCAATTTCTTTACCTTATTGTCATGCTGTAAAGTATAGGGTCAGACAGATTACACCACTTCCATATTGCTGTTACACAACTGCATATCAGTTTTTTTATAAAAGATAAACCTAAGTTTAAAAAGCTAATTTTTTTTCTCTCTATCCTTTCAAATGCCTTTTCTTTCAAATGCCTGACTTTATGGCTCACCTAACCTTTAGAAAGTCTGTTTATCAAAAGAGATTTGAGTATAAAATTATGGGATGGTGACTGATGAGGGGCTGACAACTGCCAGTGACACATTAAAATTCGTATTTAGTACATATGGGGAGTGTTTCCTGAAGTAGTTCTCTTCTGAGATCTGAGAAGAAGGATTCCCCAACATCTTGTGCCCTACTGAACATAATGAACATCTTAGACACTTAGACTGTTATGTGCTCTGCAATGTCCAATTAAAAGTTATCATCCTCTGTTGATGTCTTAGCACTTCTACAACTTATAGGTGCTGTTATTTCTTGAAATCAAAGTTAGGCTGTAATAGCCTATTGACCTATCTTGATGACATGTGATTTTTCACCTCAAGCAAACACACTTTTCCTATTAAAGATGTTGAGCAGCAGTTCTCTCTAAGATTTTGCTTCATTTGGTAATTGTCATAGGATGTTTCATTTTCTTCCATAGGAGGTATTTTTACTTTTCTACCAGAAGACTATGAAATATGTAAGCCCATAAAAAATGTTTCAATAGTTTTCATACTGGGGTGGAAGAAACAGCTGGATCCACGTTCCTGGCTGTAAAGCCCAGTATTGCAATTCCCAGTTCATCATGATGGATTGGGTAATTCCTCACGGAATTATCTCAGTGTTTGGAAGGCACAGGACTATACAATTGATTATTTTTGTTTGATTATAAATGCCATCCAAAAATAATGCCTGTGCTCAGTCACTGACGTGTGTGACCTCTCTTTTCCTTCCAGCACCTCTGGAAATCTCTTTGTGCTGGCCTGTTGTGGCCATGTGAATTTTCAGGGAGATAGAACACATATCAGTGATGTTTCTACACGTTTTGGTGAAGAAAATAATAAACATTGATCAGTGCTAGTAGGGAGGGGAGTGATAGAGGTATAATTTTATGGGGGACAGCAGCTGTGTAGTGGTTAAAATAGAAGGCTGGGAGCCAGGTCTTATCAGTTTATCCTCGGCTCTGCTGTAATCTTCTTCTTATCATTAACCTTGCATTAGTGGCATGCCTCTCTCCCCCAACCCTAAGCAATTTAGGATTGTTGAAGAAGGAATTTTGGCCTGTGTTTTTGGGTGGAGTGTTCATACCACTTCTCTTTTGGCTCCCACTCTACGTAGCCATCATCTCTTCTGCAGTCAGGGAAGAGAGGTAGATGTCACCCTGACCTTCTTTCCATTCTCTGCACTTGGGCACTAGAGTTAGGTTTCCAAAGGAAGGACTGTTTAAACTTATTTGTTGGATAACACTTAAAATCACAGAATTCTTCCAAGTGTTTATAAACGTTCTGTAAATAACTAGTGATTTATTATTATAAATAATAATTGCAATTAAATGGTTGTAATTCAAAAAGGTTCATTGGTATTATAAATGAAACTTTTCTTCTCAACTCTATAAAGTGCAGGACCCCCATCTTTCCCCCACCAGGCCAAAATGGGTGGATGCTAAAAACATGTTTTTCAAGGAACCTTAATATGTGTGACATCCACTCCATGCCTGCACTACACAGGCAGTAAACTCTTTAAACAATGTCTGTCTTCTGTGCTATCTGTGAACAGCCTCTAATATACTGGGACCCTGTCTAAGAAAGCCTTGATGCTAGCATTAAAAAATACTGGGAAATATTACCAATTTGTTCTGGGCCTGGAACAGCTGGCTGGTAATTGCTGTCTTTTGGGGGCTGCTGTTTCATGGTGACAAGGCAGAAGCCTGACCACTCATCTTGTCCTCTGATTTCTTCTCCCTTTCATCCTCTGCAGTAGCAGATCAGGACTGTGACCACAGACTGGTGCCTGTGGTACAGAGCTCTCAGGGCTGCTGTCTGTGTGTGCTGCAGCATGCTGATAAAAAAAGCAACCTCAACAACAACAACAAAGGAGGAAGGATTGCTTTCTTGCCCCCTGTGGAATGGAGACCTGAAGTCAGGCGGGAGGTCCTGGTGTCTGGAGGAGTCAGCATGGCGGAAGGGCTGTGATTGCCTTTGTAATGTAATTGTTGTAATGGCAGGCCAGGGAATTGCAGTGGTTGAGTGAAAAGCTCCAGCTGTTTCTCCTTGTGGTTCTTTGTGTGGCTGCAGCAGGAGCTGGAGCATCCCCATGTGCAGATGGAGCCATGACTGAGAATGTGTCTCAGATGGCTCTGTGAGCTCTGTGGGCAGCACCAGACCACAAGGAGCAAGGAAGAGCTGCACTTCCAGAAAGGCTTCTCCCTCCACAGCATTATGGAAAGTGGTTGGGGAAGGAGGGGAAGAAGGTTATAAAGGAGGTGCAGATCTGAACCAGATACAGTCATGGGCACAGAGAAGGGGAGGAGAGGTGAGTGTGGTAGGCACAGGCCATATCCTGCATGAACTCAGAATTCCAGAATTCCTCTGTATAGATACAGCCAGAAGAGAATATTTCACAATCTTCAAGGACTTCTTTTTCACTGACATTCTTTTCTGTTGTGGGTTTTCTTTCTTGTCAATCATACCACACTCCAGGAGTTACTAAATCTCTCTTTGAGAGCTACATGAGCCAACTTTGGCAAATGGAATTGTAAAATCTATAGCTCAGCCATAGTTAGATCATTATCATTTTACATGTTCTACAGTTTGAGGCTGGAAAGCTGCCTGGCAGAAAAGGAGCTGGGGGTGTTGTTTGAGGGCCAGCTGAACATGGGCCAGGATGAGCTCTGGTGGCCAAGAGGACCAGTGGGATCCTGCCCTGGGTCAGCAATAGTGTGGCCAGCAGGACCAGAACAGTGATTGTCTCCCTGTGCTTGGCACTGGTGAGGCTACATCTCAAATCCTATGTTCACTTTGGGTCCCATCACTGCAGAAAGGATATTGAGAGGCTGGAGCATGTCCAGAGAAGGACAATGGAGCTGGGGAAGAGTCTGGAGTACTCATGAAGAGCAGCTGAGGCAGCCAGGTATGTTTAACCTGGAGAAAAGGAGGCTCAGGGGGGACCTTCTGAGTCTCCACGACCCCGTGACAGGAGGATGTAGCCAGGTCAGGCTCTTCTCCCAGGTAACAAGGACAGGATGAGAGGAAATGGCCTCAAGTTACACCAGGGGAAGTTTAGATTGGATATTAGGAAAATCTTTTTCATGGAAAGGTTTGTCAGGCATTGGAACAGCCTGCCCAGGGAGGTGGTTGAATCGCCATCCCTGGAGATATTTAAAAGACATGTAGATGTGGCCCTTAGGGACAGGGTTTAGAGGGACTTGGCAGTGCTAGGTTTGGAGCTGGACTCAATCATTCTATGATTCTGTGAAATAGAATTTGTTTCCCTTCTTCTGAGTGACTATTCCATAGTCAAGCAGATTCCCCTCCTGGGAAGCTTTCATATATGTTCAATTTAAAGGCTTTCATTTTTTATCTCAGTTTTTTTATGTATTAATCCCTTTATACCCTTAAAATACCCTACTTTTCTGAAGTTCCACCTCTCCACATTTACCTCTCTAAGGAAATACATGATCCCTTTCCATACCAAAGTTTTTAAATCAAGCCCAGGCAATAAACCACAGCATTCTTTATGCAAGAGTACAGAACAGGAATATGTCCATGTTGGTCTCCCAGCAGAGACTGCAGTATTAAAGGAGGAATTGGTAGTGAAATATTTAGTCCAGGTGCTGGTGGCAGCTTATGCACAGCAGTGAAAGATTCTCTCTGGGCTGCTGGAACTCTCAGTGGAAGTAGGATTGGTTTGTCTGTGCTATTGGAGCTCAATTGGTACCAGCCTGTAAAATAAACCAGTATTCTTAAGTCTGTACTACCCCATAGTCCCCCTTTTTCTCATTCTGTGGAAAAGAGTTAAGTCTTCCTTGGTCTCAAAGCTGTCATCTCTGATTATGTTCAGCTGTTGTTGAAATGTGGGATGCAGCAATAAGGACCAATTCAGAACTTTGTCACTGACAGGTATTACAATGAACCTGTACATGATCACAACTCAGAAATGTCAGTTACTGATGCAGCTCTGGACAGAAGCCTCATTTCTTCATTACCTAGCCAGGGCTTTTTCTGTTGTCTGTGGAGTCTCTCCAGTGTTTCAGCAGGCAGGTGGCCCACAAATGTTCCTTTTGCAAAACATCCTGCTTACAAGAGATTCTCTGAGCCTGAAGTGAAATCCATGAAATTTTTTGCATGGAAATTCTCATGAAAATGGCCAGAGCTGAAAATACCAAAAAAGCCACCAACACATACTTTTTTATTTTTATTGTCAGGAAATTCCAGGTTTTTCTGGTTATTTTTGGCCCAGCTGCAGTTGAAGGCAGTAGGTAGTAAAGTCTCCAATGCCTGTCACAGAGGGAAGTTCTCTGCCAGTAACCTTTTACTTCATGTTGGTTTTATTGTAGGTTCTTTGGTTTTAATTTGATGGGTTTTTTTGTTTTGTTTGTTGGGGTTTTTTTGTTTGTTTGTTTGTTTTTTGTGTTCCTTGACTATGCACTCCTCTGAGTGGGTTTCTACTTTTCTATCTTGAGGGGTTTTCTCTGACTGGACCCAAGGAGAGTGGTTTCCTCCGTGAGGTCTTTTTTATCCAAATATTCCTGATACCTTTGCTTTCACTGAACCATTCCAAATAAACTCTAAACACATTTCTTGTCTTTTCATAACATCAGCACTGTTAATACAGTAGGTGACACTGTTAATATCGGTAGGTTAAGGAATGATAAGCACAAGAGGTTATTGGAGGATGTACAAAAAACATTCAACATAGTATCTAATATCTATGTCAGGTTTGTGTCAATGGGATGAGTTTGGTCCTGTCTGCCTCTTGCTGGAAAGAGGATTCAGAGTGGACATTTGCTAAATTAGACCTCAATGATGGTAAAAAAATTCAGAATTAGTCAAAGTGAAGACTTTCCATCTTAATGATTTCAAGTCACCCTTGGGATTCATCTGTCTCAAGGGTCCTGAAGCCATAGTTCAGGCCTCGCAAAAAAACACAACACAAGCTGAAAAATCACAAGAACTTGAAAACTGGTGTTTTGCTCCTCCTTGCCCAAGATTTTAGAGTGTATTTTCACAGAGTTCTTCAAAATCACAGATGTTAAGAGTTGTTATTCAGTAACAAAAACCACCTGTGTCTTAAGTAGTGACTTCAAGGTCAAGATCATGTTCAAGGTCAAGATCATGTTCAAGGTCCTCTAGAAACATCCCAAATATCACAAGATGAGCAGTAAAACCCTGTCAGCTGGCAGTGGTAGCTGGTAGCTCTCAGATGGTGTTTGTGCTAGCCAGTGAGTTGGGCTGTTTTTCCCTGGCCTTTGAGGGTTAATACCAGCTGAAATTCTAATGAAACCTGGAGTGCTAATCCACATTATGGAGATCTGGGGAAAGCAAGCACCTTAATCTCTGTAATATCCCAGAGATGAAGTTGTTGCTGTCTTCCTACACATGTACCTCATGGACCATTCATCTGGGCATCAGATAAACCTGTTGAGATAGAAGAAGACTCCCTAAAACAAAGCACAGAGTGATCTTTGCTTTGTGTTTCCCTTTTAATTCCAGCAAGTATTACAGGAAAACCTGAATGCACCTGAGATAAACTGCAGAGATTTTTTTAACCTACTTTTTAAGATTGCACTTGCTTTTGTGTGTATTTATCTGCCATCTACTGCACCTTTAAGGCTGCTGAAAAATAAGTCCACTCTTTTCCTGTTTGAAGTTTATGGTATAAGTTTTCCTTGTTAGGCTCAACAGAAAAAATTCTGATATAATTCCTAGAAAGGCCCAAGATCCACCTCCCACAAGCAACTTGAGTTTGGTCACTCCCCTAGACTTCTGTAGCAGTGAAGGACATCAGGGAGCAAATATGATGTGCAAATATGATATGTCTGGGTAAATGCAAGAGTCAGCTCCTAAAGCCAGAGTTCAGAGAGATTTCTTCCATTCATCCATGGAAGAAGGAGAAGGCCTCATTATAATTGTTCAAGCCTGACTGGATTACATCACTTTCCCCCTCATTTCACTCCCTCCCTACTTGCCTCCCTCCTTTTATTTACACCCCTTGTTCAGCAGCAGTGTGGAGTGGGGCTGCCTTAATGATGGATGCTGATCGCTTCATTCCCCACTGCCCCCCCAGCGCCTCCCCCAGTGCTTTGAAGTGTGCTCAGGTCTCAGGCTCCAGTTCAGAGGTCACTTTGTTTATTTATGCAAAGCTGGCTCATCTGTGAAATGGGGCTTTCAAGGCCTCTGACATCAAAGACTCCAAAGCTGGTCCCATCAAGTCAGAGCAGGGACGGGCCTTGCATTATAACAAATTGAAGCAACTTTGTGAATCATAGGGAAATATGATGGCTAGATTTTTGCTTCAAAAATTGGGCTGTTGTTTTGACTTGTGGTTGGATGCTTAGCACATGGTATTGGCTTGAAAACCAGTCATGCCCTTTTGGCTAAAACATGGAGCCTTCATGGAGAGCCTGTGGGTAAATAAAATTTGATTCTGACTCAGTAACAATCTAAGTATTTCCCATCAATTGCTCTCAGAGCTGGACCGTTATGCAGAATTTTCCATGTGCTTTAACTTTTAACTGGGAATGGAACAATTCTGCTATGGTAATAAGCAGTAACCATATCCCACTGATGTGGCAGCCTTCGTCCCAATGGCTCCTCAGTGGGCTTCGACATTTGATGGAGTTACACACAGAAATCCCTTTCTGCAGAAATCCAGCCTGCTTTGGGACACCACACTCTTCCACAGCGCCACCAGCATCTCAGTCCTGTGGCATCTCAGCCCTAAAAGCCAGCTTGGAATGAGATCCTGAAGCAAGGGAGAGGCTGGAGAACAGCTGAGGATGATGCCACTGGGGTGACATTCCTGAAGAGTGGGCTGATGCCTCTGTGTCCATCCTGGCCCTGTTTTGAATGGCTGTGTGCAGTATTTGGAGGGGAAGGGCCTACATGAGTTTGTCCCATGTCTCCTAGTCTGTCACCTGACATGATATTGGAGCCTTGCCCTTCAGGTTTCTCAACCAGCCAGCATGCTCTGTAACACCATGGAGCCAAATTGTACATTAAGGACACCTAAATCATGTGTATGTTTTCTTAGCATCAGATACTCGTGACATAAAATTAGTCAGTGATTGCTTTTCAAAGCAGGTTTTCCACTTCATCTTCCAACTGGCTGCTATCCTAAGCGTGTGATACTGTCCAAGAAGTCCAGTGCAGGATGACCTTCCAGTATAGGTCACAGAAAAGAGAGCTTGTAGGAAACTTCAGCAGTTCATCCTTCTTAGCACTGCCTCTCATAGTAATCTGCTGGCAGTAAATTTGGCAGTGCTGCATAGCTGGTTTCTCTGCCCTTTGACTGTATGCTGATTTTTCTGTATGTACTTATCACCCCGAGCTGCCCACCTCTGTGGGGAGCTGACAAGAGCATGAATGAGCAATCAGCTTATGTCATTTCTTGAATATAGCTAAGACTCATGATCTCTGCTACTAAATCACTATTTTGTATGCTGCTCATATATATCTGAATGTAGTTTCTTCCTCCAGGTCCTCTCTCTAAGAAGAATACTGCCAGGCCAGTAGTGTTTGTGAAAGTTGGAGTGAAATGCAAATAGCAGGTCTTCAGATCTGACACTATTAACCAGGCTTCAGACTGGAGGTGTGGGCTGAACCAGATGCCTTTGAGCTTTGCTCTCAGCATCATAGGCCCCTGTAAAATACTATCAAGTGTTTTTTTACCCTTGAAAACCACTTTATATTAAAATTGAAAAAATAAGGAAGTTCTTCAAAGCAGGAAGAAACAAACTCCATGCAGCCACAGTACTGACTTTGGTTGAGGCAGGTGGAGGTCAAATATTGATGATGTCTGAATTAGACAGGGTGTTCCATACTCAGGGTATTCCTGAGTTATCTCTCTCCTGAAGTAATAAGGCCATCCTTTTTGGTTCTTTGCAACCACAGATCACCACCCAAGGTGCAAGAGGAGAGATTCAAATCCCTCTCTGAATGCAGCAAAAGAGAGACCTGACCCTGTGTCACTCACATCACAGATTAGCACTTTATCATTATGTCTCTGGCTATGCTGCTGCCTCACACTTCTAAGTTCAACTGGACACTCAAGGGTTTCAGGGAATCTTCCCCAAATGAGCTTCATCCACTTTCTGGGTGTCATGAATCAGCTCTTTTTGGTAGAGCTGTTGAGTGTGAGTTTGTTCAGATACAGGGAAGGTAGGAGCCCAGTTCATTGCACATTGCAGCTGGAAGGGCCTGCTGTAACATCCCTCAGCCCATGAGCAGCTCTGGGGATGGGAGGGAGCAGTTTTGCTCAACAGGAGTTTCCATGTGTGTGGCATTTCCCCACCTCAAGACTTCTGCTATTGTTAATGTTACCACATTCCCAACACACGTGAAGCAAGTTCCAGTGTGCCTAAATGCCAATGCAGTTAAACCAATGTGGCTAAATGCATGCAGTTATTTATTTCAGTTTTGCTTCTCCACCAAATCATGTATTCCATTGGGTCAGCATGGTGGCATAAGTTTTCCTGATCTCTTTCCCCAGAAATGTTGTTTCTGGGTTTGGTAGGTGACTCCACAGGTTTGTGATTTTTCGGGATAACAGCTGACGATGCATCTTCTAAGGATCAAATGCATTCAGAGCAATTTTCCTTACATCAAAAGCTTGGCAGCAAGTCAAGAGGTGTGGAGTCCACAGTCAGTGGCTGTGTGTCAGCAGGAGGAGGGCACAGGGATAACACTGACTTACTGTAACACTAGGCAGCAAGGGAGATACCCTGATCTTTCTGCATCAAACTGAGCAGGATTAAGGTATAATTGACAGAGCATCACCACTTAAACATGTTAACCATTTTGATGATATTCAGCAGTTAACAATGGACAGGAATCCCACATCTCTGACCACAGTTTTTCCTCTCCATTACAATACATTTTTCTAATTATGCTGAGGGAATTACTCTGTTCTCTTGTCAGACAGCATCCAAGAGTTCATTCATGACACTGTGGATATTTATGACAAAAACCGTACAAGTGCCAGGAGATAGTCAGTTTGGTATTTTGACTGAAAGGAGACAATGTCATATACAAGCCATCATGTATAATGTGTATTTTGGTATTCCCTGCATTTGGTTTGCCAAATTTGTAAAAATAAACTTGCCAAGTGCAGCTCAGGAGGCACTGGCCTCCCCTGTAACACAGGCTGCAGGCAGAGCCTGGGTAAGTTAGGCTCTGTGTAAGACTTGGTGTTTCCTGGGACCTGTTTCACGCTGCTGCCCATGGTTTGGGCTGGGAGGTGGCTGGAGCACCCAGGAAAGGCTCAGGGTGCCCAGCCATGGACAGAGGGTGGTGGGAGGTGGGATGGGGCAATCAGCTAGAGGAGCTGCTGAGGTTTGAGCACGGTACTGCTGCCCAGAAAGTTTTCTTTTCCCCTTGGAGTGACAGCTGTACAGAGCTTCAGGAGAAACTGTGCTGAAGTAGCCAAAAGAAGAGAAAAATCTCTCAGAGTTGAGGGGGGACAAACTCATGTGGCATTGCAGCCTCTCTGCTTAAGAGACAAGTCTAATGAGAGCAGAGCATCTGTTGGCATATAATGCCCTGTGCTGAAGAGATGGGATGATTTTCCAAAATAGCAGAACCTGGGGTGAGGATTGGGTTAAAGACACATTCTTCTCTCTCAAAGACTGCACACACGTTTACACACCAAATACCGTTTTAAGCACAGCCCAACTAGTAAAACAACTGTAAAGAGAAGTTTTAATATTTGCACCTTTTTGAGGGGTCATGCTTATATATAAACTGACATAAGTTTTTCCTCTCTGTTTCAGGAATTACGGAAATAATTGTCCTGTCTTTTGCTCACAAGACCCTTTTCTTATGAGTTTCAGCAGTTGGGCATTTGAAGGGATTCCTTCCTAAAATTAGATGTTTCCACTTCTCTTTATTTGTTTGGGTTTTTTACACCATTGTGTTCCTTATTGAGGCAAACTTTTTCCCAGTCTTCACCTGACCTGTCTCTGAAAATCAAATTCACCCACTTCAGTGCACTTTAGCTAGGAGCTAAGGAGCTCTTGGTCAAGATTGTCACTTCAAATCCAGCTGGGGCTGTGCCAAATCTGGGGCTGTGGCACCTTTTAGAGCACAGAAGTAATCTTAGAAGAGAATGTGTTTTGCTGCACCATCATGTGAGGGTGCCCAGAGTGCCCCAGGTGGACCTCCCTCCAGATGTGAGCCATTGCTGTATCAGAGGCTGCTCAGAGCTGAGCATTTGTGCAGTAGAGGAGGAAAAGCTGGAGGACGAAAACTTTCACATCTGGGTGCTGCAGACGTGTGAGGCCACCAGTATCACTTAGGTTATAGAAGGAGGCTCAAGGCACTCTCCTGCTCCCCTGGCCCTCCTGGAGACCTCATAGGAGCCCATATCACAGTAGCAATTTGAGGTGGGAGCTGCTGGAGAGATGGAGGTTTCACCTTGTAGAGATTTCTATTTCTCCAGGACAGAGCTGAGATTTTGAGGTAGTGATATAGACAGCAAGAGTGATGAGGGACAAAGTGGTGTGTTGATACAGGTGGATGGGTGGTCTTAATTAAAAAGAAATACCCGCAAGCAGCTTTTAAAATCAATATTGTTTTTTCCAGCCATAAATTTGCATTCAGTATCTCTTGAGAGCTCATTTGACCCCAGACCTGCTTGCTTTTCTGATCCTGTGTGGAAGCTGAAGGGTGAATTAGGAGCCACAATTGTACTGCTTGTGCTCTGTGTGACTGATCACATAAGTTTTCCCCCATCTCCTAGGTTTAATTATCTCTAATTATGATTTATAGCATTATTTGCATAGGTGGTACCATAGATCAGCTCCCCTAGGGAACAGCAACCTGTAAACAAACAGAGAAGCTTTTGTCAGCTATTAATGGCAACATTGATTAAACTCCCATTGATTTGGTAGCCTGCCGAAAAGCTCATAAAGCAGAAAATGAAATTGTTCATTAAACTGGTCAGGCTGTAGGTGCCTGGCTGTGGATGCCTGCTGTATGTTGAGTTTGCTTCAGCTGCATGGTGTCTCCAGCAGGAAATGCAAACTCCTGATGTCATCCTTTTGTGCTGCAGGAGATCTTCTTAACAGCTTCCCTTTCCTTTCTTTCCAGATGATGCCAGCTCAGGAAAGGACAGCCAGGTGCCTGAAGGCTCCAATGGAGAATATGAAGATCATTCTGGGAAGCAGTGGGGTAAGGAGCAGTGTGTGTTCTGTGGTTTTCCTTGGCCCTTGGTTCAGTGCTGCTCACGTGGCACATTTCTCAGTTGCTGAAGGAGAGGAAAGGCAGAGCGGCTGGAGTGAGTTCTCCCTACATATGGTCAAATAAACAGAATGTCAGCTGAATGTGTTAGTGTGAATGGATCCCATCCAAGGGTCCTGCAAAATGCAGCCTGTGCTCGGCCCTAGGGCCCCCTGCCATTTATCCCAGCATGGTTCTCCCTTGTATTTGTTTTTCTGGGCAGAGACTTTTCTTTTGCATGTGCAGCTATTACAGCTTTCATAGACTCCCTATAAAAAGCATATTGACTTTTACAGCAATATTTCGAAAAGTCTTCAGTGCCAATATAACATTGCTCCCACTGAGGGCAAATGGGAGGTCTGACTTTACTTCAGGAGAATTAGCACTAAGCCAAGATGAGTATTTTTTAAGATCACCCTCTCTTTCAGACACCTGCCTGAACCTTTCCAAGCCATGGACTGTTCAGGCATAAGATTTTGTTGCTGTTGCAGAGCTTTGGGGAGCTGCTAAAATCTCACTTGGAACAGGCATCCACTGCAAAACTTGCAGGCCCAGTTTGGTCCAAGCACTCCTTGAAGGACAATAAGTTGTCAGGCTGATGCCAAACAGCTTTTGGCCATTACTGACAGGAGTGTGATGTGAGTTTATGACCTCAGTGGATGAAGTGCAGCATTTCATTTTGCTCGTGCAGTACATCCCTCTCTTTAATTTTATAATACAGTGATGGCTTTGTACCACATTTGTGGCCAGGGAGAACCTCACAGTAGTGGTAGGGGTGGAACCTGACAAGCTTTTGCTGTATGAGTCCCCACCACTGAAGCTGAGGCCAGTTTTCTTCAGCAGCTGGCAAACAGGGATGTGGTGTGCTGTGGTGTAGTCCAGACTGCACTTGAATTACATATTTATCTCAGACTGAGATTGTTTGGGGAGAGAAAGGTAGCCTCCATTCATTCTGGAAAGGGATGACAGCATTTTAGAGCTGGAGGAAGGGTGTCTTAGATAAACTACAGGTCAGGAGTACTTCAGGAGGAGTTCAGCAGCTAGTACAAAGCTGCCATCTCTCCACTTTTCATTACCATTGTGCTCCTGGTAGAGCTGCTGGATGGTGGATCAATACCACTATACTAGAATAATATTATGAAGAAAATATGTAAGCCCTACTAAAATTATTAGGCACTGACAATCTTCTATCAGATTGTGTCTTACTCTGTGCTGCCCTGGCCCAGTCTCTTGTGCTGCAGAGTGTTCCTGAACCTCTGCTTTTTTTTCCCTTTTCATCCCTCCTGTCTCCTCTCTTCCTCCCACGCAGAGCAATGCCTGGGGCCGGCCATGCACCCACCTAAGCCCTTTCCATCCAGCACTGTTCAGCAGTAAATGGTGTGAGCTGGTGGGCAGGGAGGGTCAGTGCGTGTTTGCAGGTCTCTAGAGGATGATGGGTGAAGAAGCAGATTCTGTTGTCACAGTCCTGGGCCCTCGGAGAAGTGTGAGAAGAGAAGCAAACTTTCCATCTACCATCACAGAGTGGTATCTCTAGGGAGAGCAGGAAACTGATGTGGGAAAAGATAGAGACCCCCATCCATGTCTTCCCACAACTGACTGAGCTCTTAACCAGAAGACTTGAAAGTATTTCAATACATAGTCCTATTGTGACACTTCTATGGAATTGTCATGAAGGCTGGAAGTGGTAGTGACTGTCACTATGTGGAGGTAATGGTGGTACATCACAGCAGACAACAATTTTCAGATAATCACCTCACTTTGTGTGAGCAATGTCTGACAGGAGCCTCAGGGACTGATCCATGCCTCTCAAGGTGTCCCATAGGGAGAGGACACCACTGAATTCTTTCACAGGTCTTTGTGCTGACATGCTTCCATTACATTTAATTTTCATTAGCTTTGAATAAATCTCCATGGTAAACAGCATTTCAGACAGGAACATGTACACAACACTGTCTCTTTGTCCCCATCCACTTGTGTTTTCCCTTGCACTTGAGTGGGACATAATTTATACTGTACAAAAGTGTGGTTCATGTTTATGAAGCAAATGCCAAGTGATGTGGAGGAGAGCAAGCTTGTGAATAACACTGAGGCACTTTGTAATGGCCTTTGCTGGCACTCCAACAAGCAAAACTTCTGTAAATGGAACAGATTTGGGGACAGACATTTAGCATCAACTCAAAAGATACCTTTTCTGCCTGTCTCTCACAGTGCTGCTTCTCCTCTTTCTCCTTTGTGTTTGCTGGGTCTCTTTTTCTCTCTAGTGTGTGTGTCTCTCTCTTTCTCCTTTTTTTGTTAACTGGCTTTTCTAAACTTGTCCAATTCAGGCTTTTGTCAAGGAAACATTCAGGACTGTGTAAATGGGATCTGGTTTCAGCATATTGCACACAGCCTGTAGTAGCTTTTGAGATCACATAATCACTTAACCTTTTTTAAACAGAAAAAGAAAGGAAGAAAGGCTGAGATATGCAAAGAAGTGTAGCTTTAGCTGTAGTTTAGTATGTATTTGGGCAACCATGTGTGGGGAGTGAATGCAAAACTCCAGACAGACTCATGAGAGTCATAGTGGTAGGAAAACCAGAAATTTTGCTTTTTTGGGGTGGAAGGAGTTTCTGTCTTAAAATGCCTTTACTGAGCAGGGATGCCAGCAAGTCCTTCTGAGAGTTCAGAGTCACTCACTTGACTTTTCAGTCTGCTGGGAGAGTGTGACTGTCCTGCTGTCCTGGCTCCAACTTGCTCTTTGGTATGTTAGTCCCAGCTCAGGAATCCTGTCCATGAGGATCTCCCCTCTACTTAGACCTGGAGGTCCTGGTCTCAGAGTAAATTACTGCCACATTACAGAGTAACTGTTCAGACCCATTCCATGGCTGATTCCTGACCTCTCCATGAGCCTTGCAGACATTTTTTTCAATTTCCACAGTGACAGCTCTTATCAGCACACCTCCCTCGGCTCAGACTAAAATTTGGGATGTCCTTGCCCAGTGTGCAGCTCTGCCAGGGTTCATTGTCAGGGAGGGGGATTGTCTCTGCTGTGGGGGGGGCCTCCTGCAGCAGAGCCCAAAGGGAGCACCCAGCAATCCAGGCACCACGACCTGTGGAGGGGGTCAGTATGTCACACTTGCTGCTCAGCTGTCACGGCAAAGACTTCCAGTGCCGGAGTTACTCCGGTTCATTGGATTACACATGAAAGCCTCAGCATGGAGAGCAAAGCATTTCTGAGCAGGGGTTTGAAATAACATGAAATGGCTGGCACCCAAAATGACAGCCAAGGGGGGCAAGGGAAGGCTGTGGAGACAGATGGTTCCCCCTACGGACAAGCACTCTGTGGAGAGGGGTATGCCAAAGGGTGTTCTCTTCCCAGAGGGAGGGATGTTGGCCAAGGCTGCAGCGGGGCAACGGATAAGGGGTGTGCTCACAAACCTCAGAGGGCAATGGTGCCATTCCCCAGTGCTTTGGGACAGGAAGATTCAGAGCAGCCTCTTCCATTCAGAAAAGCTCCACTATAATGCACATCCCAGAGCTTCTGGCCCTCAGCCCTGGGCAGCAGGGCTGGCTGTCAAGTGAGGAGTCTCACTAGGCCATCCTGGACCTGGCCAGGGAATCCCTGTGCTTAAAAAGCATGTAGATGTGCTGCTTAGGGACATGGTTTAGTGGTGGAGCTGGCAGTGTTAGAATAATGGTTGAACTCAATAATCTTTCCAATTTTAACAGTTCTGTGATGGGCGTAGTTAGAAGTGCCCCTGGACTGGCATTGTGTAGTTAAAGTAACTGAGAAATTTGTTATTTCTTTTAAATTCTTCATTAAATTTCAGATTTTGCCAAGTGAGGACCTTGCATTTCTCAAAGTTTCTTGTCTCTGCTGTTAGAAATATTGCTGATTTATTTGCTAAGACAAGATGACTGGGTTAACCCATGCTTCTATCCACCAGCAGCTATTGCTTCAGATTCTCCAGTTTTGGGATAGACTGGCGTGGGGTATCCTCTAATAACAAACTCAGAGTTTTATTGGGTCTTTCCATTTCTTTATTCACTTCTTTGGACCATTCAACATGAATGTACTGTAAATTGAGGCTGAATTAATTGCATACATTTAAGTTTAGATCAATGTACAAAAGTCTGTCACACTTCTAAGACTTTCCTATGTATTTAAAAGATGCTGACTCTTCTTAAGTCCCAATAAAGCCATGGAGAACTAAGAGGCAAAACAACTTCAGGAAATAAAGCTTCATGTGACAAGCAAAAAATTGAGAAAATGGTCAGCATGACAGGAATCTGAGTTTTTTCCTTTGGTCTTGGCTAAGGAGTTTGTGGAACATGGTAACAATTACAGTGTGATTATGGGGCCGCATTTTGCCTTCAGCTGCTATAGCATGATTTTGGTATTATTTTGTGAGATGGTCTGGTGCAATTGCCTTACAGATACAGAAATTCTGGGGTTGTGCTATGCAGAAGGTTAATGCAGTGGCCAGAGCAGCCCAGTAGACATTCAAATGCATTGGACTGGGTGGTGAATCCCCTCTAAGGAAAAGAGTTTGAGCTGATATGAGGAAGAGTGATACACTGGTATGTATGGGGCTGCCTCTCAAGCAAATCTGGCCATGAGACTGGACAACAGTTTCCTTCTTTGCTCATGTCCTGTGCTGACCACAGTCCATTCTGATGCGTTTTGCAGCCCGGCCCAGGTTCACTCAGCCTGCCAAGATGAGGCGCAGAGTGATCGCCCGTCCCGTGGGCAGCTCCATCCGCCTCAAGTGCGTGGCCAGCGGCAACCCCAGGCCTGACATCACCTGGCTGAAGGACAACAAGCCCCTCACTCCTCAGGAGATTGGGGAGAACAAGAAGAAGAAGTGGACGTTGAACCTGAAGAACCTGAAGCCGGAGGACAGCGGGAAGTACACCTGCAGGGTGTTTAACAAAGTTGGGGAAATCAACGCAACGTACAAAGTTGAAGTGATCCGTAAGTGCAGCTCTGGGGGGAAGAGCGCAGAGGGGCCTTGGAGAAGGGGGCTGGCTCATCAAGGCAGTATGGTGGCAAGAGTGCAGTGTTGATGGCTGGACGTGGAAATGGGGAAGTGCTGAAAACATCAGAGAAAACATTGCTGAAACTCTAGAATGAACCTGAAACCCAGGCAAGACAGAGTAGTAAGAAAATAGCGGAGCTGAAATGAGGACAGGTACTTGGGAAACAATCATCTCCACAGGCACCTGCATGGTGAAAGTCATGCCTAGTTCAGTCTTCTACAAGAGACTCAATTCAAGGACAGACTGAGAACTAACAGAGAATGCCCTTTCAAGTACCATGGGGGAGGGGGGGAAATATCTAGAATAGCACAGATTAGTATGTCAGAATAGGTGAAACCAATCGATTCAAAATTTTATCTAGAAGTTTCCCAAGGGAATTAGCAGGAATCTTATGAATAGAGTGACTAGTCAGATAAGGTTTTGGGGTCAGATTCTAAAATACATTTGGACATCTGAAGGTCCAGACAGGTACAAATGAGTTACTGAAAAAAACAAACCCTAAAAACAGCCACTAGAACCCTGTCTGTATCTCTAGATGCCTACATAGCTTTAAAGATTCAGTCCTTAGAAGATGAGCTGTGGGGGATTACCCTGCATTGTGGTGAGGTAAATTGCTCTTCTTACCATCTAGCTATTCTGATTCTTGCTCTCTAATCTTCTGTTTCCCCTATTATTGCTGAGGATAATTATACTCAAATCCTTCCTAAGTTTACCAGAGAAGAGCTCTTAGTCTCAAATCATTATGCTTTGCCTATGACATCATCATAAATTGTCATGGAAATGATTACAGAGTAGCCAGCTGAAGAAAGAGGAGAAGATGAGCTGAGTGCAGGGAAGATTGAATAGCCTTCATTAATGAGGAGCAGGGGCAAGGAGGGCTATTTCAAGCCACTCGGAAAGCATGTTGTTTGTCTGTGCATACATTTTAGCATGAGAAAGTTTATCCCAGTGTGAAAGATTGTTCTTAAAGGTAAAGATCTGTTCTCTGATAAGTCCTTTCTCTAGAATCACTGGAATTAAAAGCACATGTGGGAAGCTCTGTTGGGCTCTGAAGGCACAAACCTGCTGGACATCTGGGATTGATAAAGATGCAGCTGTGTGGAGACAGTAAAAACATGTGTTTACACTAAAACCAGGAGCAGAGGCAGGGAAATGAATCAAGCCCCATCCTAATGGCAGCTGTGGCATTTTCACTTCATCAAAACCAGACAGCACCAGAAACAAACCCCTTTCTGTGTCCCTGTTTATCTTGGTTTTTATCAACTTAAAGATGTATGTAACCTTTGTTTTCATTAGCTTTTGCTGGCTAGGAGTGAAAACAGTAACCAAAGCTGGAACCAGAGTCAAGGAGATAAGGGCATTAAGCAGTTTTCAGACATCTTTCTATTTTTAACATCATTCTGTGGAGCATTACAGGTTTTATTCAATTTCCTCCTTCCCCCCGTCCCCCCAGCCTCCACTCCTAAGTCCTGCTTATCTGATTCTCAGTCTCCCCAGCTGTGATTGCTGCTCACAGTCCCAAGGCAAAGTCTGCAGAGACCACTGTGGTATTTTTGTTTCCTAAGCACATCTTTAGAGCACTCAATATTGAACAAATCCTGAGTTTTTGAAAGAGGGTCCATTGTTCCTTCCTCTCACTCCAAAGCCAGTGCTGGTGGGAGCTGTTTCGTTACATGCTCAATCCAACAGTGTTTGCCATCAAAAGGAGTTGATGACTGCCAGCAGTTACCACCCACTGTGATACCATAATTTCTCCTGTGCCTAGGATAGAGGTTTGCACTACCTCCTTGTCTGGAAACTCTGACTGATTTATCTGATCTTAACCTTAAAAAAACCCCAAACATTCCTCAAAATGAGGCATACATTTTTCCTTTCACTTTATGTGGTGTTGACACAACCTTAGACTTACGATCATGCTGGAAAGGATGGTCTTGTGAACCTCTTCCAAAATATAAGGGCTCAGAGGGAAACCTTCCATTTCTCCAGGTCTGATCCAGGTAGAGAAGGAACTTCATAGTTATAAACAGGAAGATTCAGGCTGAGCATGAGAACAGACTTGTTAAAGCCTCAGAAAATTAAGGAGTTGGTTGGAGAGACTGGAGAGCATTTACCATTGGAGGCTTTGACGGAGGCTGGCAAAATGTGTATCAGGAGAAGTCTGCAGAAATCTCAGCCTGCCTTAGGGCAGGGAGTTGGCCTAGACTGTGGTTTTGCATCCCTCCTACACCTTTTCCCTATGTTTCTGCAACTGCAAGTTACTGAGGTTGGCAAACACCCTTGCCCACGGAGCTCTCTGTGTTTCTGTGCAGAGAGGACAAGGTCCAAGCCCATCCTGACAGGGACACACCCCGTGAACACCACGGTGGACTATGGTGGGACCACCTCCTTCCAGTGCAAAGTGCGCAGCGACGTCAAACCCGTCATCCAGTGGCTGAAGAGGGTGGAGTACGGCACAGAGAGCAAGTACAACTCCACCATCGATGTCGGGGGACAGAAGTTCGTTGTGCTGCCCACGGGGGAGGTCTGGTCCCGCCCAGATGGCTCCTACCTGAACAAACTGATGATTACTCGAGCCAAGGAGGAGGATGCAGGGATGTACATTTGCCTTGGGGCAAACACCATGGGCTACAGCTTCCGGAGTGCTTTTCTCACAGTCCTGCCAGGTGAGTTGTGACACTTTTCCCCCTCTGTTATCAGTTGTCTGTGTCATGGTATTTATTAATTCAACTACTGATGCCCATAGGTTCCCTGGCTCTTTGTGGTGCTGTGCTGATTTGGGCTAGCCCAGTTCTGATAAGAATGAATAGGGGACTAAATCAGTCCTGATTTAAATCAGTCCCTGCTGAAATCCTGTTGATATTTCCTTTTCTCCCTTTGTGGGGAATAACCACAGAATCACAGAATGCTTAAGGTTGGAAGTCACCTTCTCTAGCCTCCCTGCTCAAGCACGTGGCACAGGATTGTGTCAGGATGGTTCTGGAATATCTCCAGTGAAGGAGACTCCACATCCTCTCTGGGCAATCTGTTCAGTGCTTGGTCATTGCACAGTAAAGAAGTTATTCCTCACATTCAGGTGGAACTTCCTGGACAACATTTTCTGCCCTTTCTTTGTGTCCTATTGTCAGCATCATGGAGCAGAGTCTGGTCCATGCTCTCACACCTCCCTGCAGATACTTATCAACATTGTTGAGGCCCCTCTCAGTCATCCAGGTGACATAAATTTAATTATCTGCTCCTGTATGAAAGAGAAACAAGCTGGTAAAAGATACTGCAGTTGCAGACACTAAATCTCTTCAGTGATAGGCTGCAGAATGGGAGAGGGGAACTGAATAACAGCACAGTTGGCAACCTCATTCCCTAAAATTCCTCCTTTCTCTCGCCCTTATTTATATTGCTTTTACTGGTAAAAGGAAACAATGATACAGGCCTATAAAATGAGAGAAGAATAAAAACTGTCTGGGTCACAAGGAAATGAAATAAATGAACAGGAAAACCAGAATGATTGATTAGTTAAATTTTTACCCAATGGTCCCCTGGGGTCCCTGTACCAAACTCACAGCTGCTGCCTTCCCTCCCCAGACCTCAGAGCTGCTGGCCACATCCAACTGAGACTTTATCATTTGTGTTTGAGACACACCATCCTTGCCTGGTCATTTGCTCCTTTGTCTTCTTACTATGCAGTTCTACCCTGATAAACATTTTGAATTTAGGACTGCATTCTAACTGAAGGGCCTGGATATACCAAGGAAAAGGCAGCATGGGTGGGATATAACTCAAAGCCTCTGGGAGTTTCTGACCTATGAGAGTCTGATCCAGCTCCCACTGAAGTCAAGGGAAGACTTTCCATGGATTTAAATGGGACTGTAGTGAGGCCTCATGCCAGAACCAGAGCCTGCAGGGCTGTTGTTATTGGCAGTGATGGAGGAGGAGAACCCAGCTTGCCCTAAGATGCAAAGATGTGGTTGTAAAGCCCTGAGTTAAAAGAGACCGTTTTGCTTGTAAATCTACCAGATTTGACATTGACAGCTCTGAGGAACGTGGATGAATATCAAAACACTTTTTTTCAGCCCAGCTAGGATTTCAGCCAGGTAGCATGAAGACTTCTGTTTTCAGTCAGAACTGATGGGTCAGTTCTCTGATCATGTAATGTTTTTAACAGGGAGCTGGACCAGACTCACCTTCCAGCCTAAATTATTCTGTAATTTCAAGTGTTGGTGAATCAAAATTTCATCTATCAAAGCATAGGTTCTCCTAACTTCAAAGAGACCACATGGTATATATTTAACATTTCAAACTACCCATAGGATTATTTGTCAAGGAGAGAAAAAAGACATTAGTGTCTTAAAGAAGTTTAGCTTGAAAGTTAAATGATACATGTTTGAGTACAACATATTGAATGATTAAGATAGCCTGTTGTTTTCAAAGTTTTCTGGGTGTCTCCCTGCAAGCTGAGTTCTGTGCCTGCATATGTTTCCAGGCACTGGATATTGCATCTGGTAGCTATCTAGACAAGGATTTTCATAGCTAGAATCCTGCCCTTTGGGTCTATAAACTCATTTTGGGTCTCTAAATTAGGGGATCAGGCTGAGGAAGAGTGGCTATTCAGGGATAGCCACTGACTGCCAACTTCAGAGATATAAAGGAGGAGGTAGTTGTGAAAGATGAGGTCTAAAGCATCTTATCTCCTCTAGAAGCTGAATTTACTGCCCTTGAAAAGCCAGCAGCAGCTCCAAAGAGACAGGTGGAGGTAGAGCCCATTTGGTGTAGGAAGCTGGGGACACACTTCAGTGCTGAATGAACTTTCAGTTCTCCATGGCTTGGGAACCAAGGAGGGGCCACTAGCTCACCTACATTTTACCCATCCTTTAGCCTTCCTCCCAACCATGCAAGAAAGTCAAGACAACACCTCCAAAACCCCACATTCATTCTCTCTGCCATGGTGGAGCACTTCTGGGTAGCTCCAGAGTTGCTAGACAGGATTGCTAGAGAGTGTCTGAAGCCCTTGCAGGCAGAGCTACACCTGGCAGAGGTGGGTGGGCAATGTGCTATGGCTCTGTGCAACCTGACTGGGCTGCTGATAATGAGGTTTTACTGATGTCCCGCATTGTGTCCTTCAATCTGAGCAGCAAAGCCCATTCTGTCACAGAGTCAAAGTGTTAGGAAACTCCGTGAGTTTGGCTCTAGTGTGCATCCATTAAAGCTTGGATAAGAGAGTTATAAAATTCCCCAAAGATGCCCCTCCTGACCCCTAAACCAGAGAAAATGAGTTGCTTGTTCTTCCAGGAGCACTGAAAAGCAAAGCAGTTACCAAGCATCATGTGCTGGCTTGATTTCTCCCTTGTTACTTGGTCTGGCAGAGTTGCCAGACAGCCTGTACAACAGCCAGCCCAAGTGTGACATCTGTTTTGAATCCCCTTTGCCTGCATTAAATTAACTCTTTCTGTCTCTCCTCTGCCACCACATCCAGATCCCAAGCCTCCCAGCGCACCTGTGCCCCCTTCCTCGGCCAGCAGCCTGCCCTGGCCCGTGATCATTGGCATCCCTGCTGGAGCTGTCTTCATCTTTGGGACCATCCTGCTGTGGCTGTGCCAGTCCAAGAAGAAGCCGTGCTCCCCTCCAGCTGCTGCCCCCGTGCATCGCGCGCAGCCCCGCGACAGGATCTGCGTCCCCCAGGTCCCTGACAAAGACTGCATCTCCTCCATTAACTACGAGGACTACGTGGCCCAGCAGCAGCATTTACTGTCCCAGGGGCCTGCCCTGCCCCCTGCCATGGCCTCCAAAATGTACCCAAAGATTTACACGGACATCCACACCCACACCCACTCGCACGTGGAAGGCAAGGTCCACCAGCACCAGCACATTCAGTACCAGTGCTGAGGGTTGTACAGTGCCTCTTTTGGGCTTTTCCTCGTGGTACCTCAGCAGAGACTGCTCCAAGTCAGCTCGCACTGCCAGCAACAGGCAAAGCAACAGAAAAGGTTATATATGTAATTTTAAATATATATATATATATATACATATATATATAATTGTATATGCGTGTGTGTATGTGTGTATATATATATGTGTATATATCTATATCTATCTATATAAATATATATATAATAGAGAAAGACAGAGAGAGAAAAGAGATTTTTTTTTTTAATTATTGCAATCAGGATGTAGCCGAGTAATAATGAAGGAACTCCAATTTACAGCAGAGAGGCAGCTGTCTCCAGCAGCAGAGCCTTCCTGGATATTTTAATCAAAGTGGCAACAAGTGAGATGGGACACAGGGATGTGAACCACCACCTCCTTCCTTGTGCTACTGGAAGGAGCAGGTAGAGCAAGAGGTGTGTGTGGATTTTTCTGGATGGGTCTGGATGCCTGCTGAGCATCACTTGTTTTGGTGGGAAGCCTCCAGATCTGTTCTGCCCTGAGTGACTGAGCTCTATTGTACTTCAGGTTTAGTGCCAAAGCACCAGGAGACATAACCCATTCATCTCTTCCATGGAAAAACATAACACAAGAGGATCTGGAAAAACCAATTTCTGTTCACAAAGTGAACTGCCACGTGCTTCTCAGTCGTGGTCAGCACAGTCAGCTGAACCAACCAAGCTGGTTGGTTCAGTTTCTGCAAGGTGAAGGTATCTTGTTTCTTGTGGGATGTTCTGCAGATCAGCTCCGCTCCCCTGGTCCTAGGACTCAGTGCCATCATCAGGAAAAAGGAAAGAAGGAAAGAGGAACATTGTACAGAACACCTTTATATTTATATTTAAGAAATAATAATAATTAATAATAATAATTGAACTGCTGATGGTGAAGAAAGCAAAACACACTGTCCTTCTCTGATGGCTTAGAGTGACAAGCTACTGGATTTTCCGCATCAATGCAAAATACATGAAAGCATTAGAAAAATAGTAAGATGCAAAAAGAGTGAAATAATCTTGTAGGAAAACATTGCATTTGAGAAATATCCACCTAGGTTGTGTGTGGTTGTCCCCTCCCCTCAGATATCACTTCATAAGTGATAAAACATTGAAGTTCAAACAACAGTAAAAACAGAAAGAAGAGAAAATAAATAAGGACCATATTAAATACCTATATGGACTGGGAATGAATCCAATTGCAAAATATAAAACCTTTGTAATTCTATATAGAGTTTAAACAGAAGTCATGTATATTTAATTTATTTTGTTAAACAAGAAAAAAAATGTATGATATTTTCCTCAAAACAGGCATTTCTATATGTATTTTTGATCAAAGAAAATAAAGATTTTTTTTTTCAGGTTCTGTAGATGCCATGCTCAGAACACACTTGATGTAGCTTGTGACCAACTGTGCTTCTCCTAACTTGGAGGTCACCTGTCTATATGCCTTTTCACACTACCAGGTGTCATCTCCTGTCACCTCAGGTGCTGCTGGTGCCATCCTGTCCATCAGAAACTGACCTTTTCCACTTTCTGTATTCTGACTGCGAGGTCTGCAGTGGCCAGATCACTTCTCATGGACCCCAGCCATCTTCAGTAGCAGAGTTCTTCTCTCACAGGGAAACCTGTTTCACTATGCATTTCTGGGGGGTGTGGGAGGATGATTCATTAGTTTTTTAAGCCCAGACCTGCAGTGGTTTGTTGGTTTGGATTTTTTTTTGTTTGGTTGGTTTTTTAAAAAAAAAATTTGTAAATTAAAGCATAATAATTTGTGAGGCTGTAAAAGGAACTTTGGCCTCAGGGTGCTTGGAAGGGGAAATCATGAAATGTAGGTGAAACACTCAATTTGTAACTGCAGCTGCTTCAGGAGCCAGTGGAGGGTGAGCTGGGCACAGTGAGGAGAGAACACAGGAGCTGCTCCCCTTCAGGGGGGCTTGAACCTTCCTTCTGCTACACACCACGGACAAGCACCCAGCTCTTCAGAGGCCAAAATTTTCTTTGGAGAAGGCAGGTTCAGTAATGATGCAACTGTTTCTCTTCATTTGCAGTTTGATGGTTTAAAAAAAACAAAAAAAGGAAAATTTGAAACATGCTAATTTTTAAGTTTGGAATTACTTCCTTCTTAAGCCTGTTCCATGAAAGAGATCCTCACCAAACCAGCTGCTCCATTTAAAAGTGAAACACTTTATTTAATCTGAAACAAAGCTGTGCTTTTAGGCTTTGCTTTTCTCTGAACATTTCTGGAGGTATTTGCTCTGTGTTGACCCGCAGTGATTTTTTCTGGTGGTTTGTTTGAATCACCAGCAAACCAAACAGTTCCCTGTTTGCTCAGCCGTGGTGCTGCAAGATGGGGCCCTGATTCAGTGAAACACGTCAGCTCCTGCTTTCTTCACCAATACATTCTGCTCCAAAAAGTCCCTTTCTCGCCTCAGGAGTAGTTTATGCATGTAATAACCCCTAGGGGAAGACATTCCCTCTCATGATGGTTCTCCTGTAGAGATTGTAATAAAGGAACCCATTGATAACTAGTATTTTTCAGCAGAAGGGTTCAACTCAAATTTATGAAATCCCTAAAATTCTGATTAAGGATATCTTTATATGCATCCTCTCAGCTTCAAGGGGAGCTGAGAGCAACTTAAGTGTGAGCACTGTTACAATGCATGATTTGGGCAGCCTGTAGTATACTGAGTAATTTCATTTAAAAAAAAGTCTCTATACACTAAGGGCATTGCCTTTATTTCAAGGAGACAGTAAGTGTATGTTTCCATGAGAGACACTAATGTCTACATCTCATATCATGTGCCTGTAGGAAGCTACTTACTACACTGTAGTATGTCCCAAGCTCCTGCACATTCCAGCAGCATTAGGGGCATGGCAAAGGGCAGGATTCCCCTGCAAGCCTGAGGCCCTTCTCTGCTCTCTGGGCCAGTGTTGTAGCAAGGAGACACTTCTGACCTATGCTCTGTGAGCATAACACCATGAGTACTGACACCAGCTTGAAGTGAAGGTGAGCACTGGGTTTGTGGGGTTCAGCCCTAAGCAAACCCTGAGAGATTTTCTGACAGCACCAGTTCAAGTGGCAGCTCTGTCTGAGCCTCAGAGAGGGGGTTAGAGGGTTAAGAGGAGCACTCCTACATTTCCCATAGAGCACAGAATTCCAGGCTGTGCACAGCACTCTCCACCAGTGCCTTCTGCCCTTTGTGACCCAGCTCTGCAGTGCTGTATCATGCAGGCAAAACCTTTACATTTTGTCAGATGGCTCAAATGGAAAAACTGGCTTCTTCCTGCCCTTCAAAGCTCCTGAATCAAAGATAAATCTCTAGAGCTGCTGACAGAGCTCTCCAAAGGCAAACATTGTATTAAACTACCCCTTGTGGATGATGCATCATCCCAGGGCAGCTGCAGCTCTTGGCTGTGGCACTAAGAATGCAGCTCCGGTTTTAGATGCACCATGAGAGATGCTATAAAGGTCTTGATTTGCAGAAAGCGTGGGGATTTCATCCTGCCTTGGGTACCTGCTCCATCATGATCACCAAAAATGGTGTGAAATTTCCCCCCCAGGGAAACACCATCACATGCCCTATTTAGGAGGGGCTGTGGTTTTTTGTCTGGGCCTTGCACTGGCTTGCTGTGCCTGGATGGATTTCACATTATTGAGGAATTCTTTTTCCTTCACAAGGCATCTCTGAGACCTTTTCTGAGTCACCCTGTCCCAAGCCCTACTGCATGCCATTGAATTTTAGGGCTTGATTGTGCCTTGCATATATTGCAAAGTCTTCCATAATTTTAAATAAATTAAGTGCGTTTAAATAAATTCAACCAGGTCATACTTGTATATGAATATGGTTTTTTTTCAGTGGCAAAAGATTTGGTTGCCTCTTCATCCCTAAATAGAGGGTGTTCAAAGAAAACCATTGTCTTGTTTGTGCTGATTGACCCTATGTTGAACACAGAAGGTTTTTTATTTTATGATTTTTATATATGTGCATATAGGTGTATAGATGTACATGCCAGGCCTTGATACAGAAGCCAGTTGTACTTCTAAAACCATGGAGCTTCAAAGATCAAAGGAATTTTAGGCTTAAAACTCACTATCTTTGTTAATTTTATTTGCATTACAGATCAAACATGGCTTTACCTACCAGTTAGTGTGTGGCATTTTTTAAATTTGTATGGACAATCTTTCTGTGGTTGGCCCCTTTCGAACTGAAAACTTATCAGACATTGATGATAAAAAAGTGTTCTGTGGTTTTCATTTGGTGACAAATACAATAACTGAACACTTCAAAGGAGACAGAATGGCACAGTGTGTCTGTGGCTTTGTAATAAAAGTTGCAGGAAGAAAAGGAATAAAAGCCTGGAATTGTGTTAATACATTTTAGAGTTCTGTGTTTTGAAGGGAAGAATGGCTCTGTGTGGGTGTGGGTGTGTGTTAGCACGTATCAGCAGTGTGTGCTGGCAGGGCAAAGCAGACAATGTTGTAGTTACCTGTGTGCCACAGCTTGGTCTGATATTTTGTGTGGGTTCTTTGAATCAAGCAGAGGCATTAATATTTTAATGATTTAGGAAAGGTTTCTGTTTTTTAGTGAAAAAAGACAGTTTTTAATCTGTTCACCTCTAGAGCCAAATGCTATAACTGCAGTAGGAGCCAAATTTTAATTAGCAAGATGAAATTTTGGAGTACCTGGAGTGGACCAGGGATTTCAAGGTCAAGCTCAGCACCTCCACCTCTTTTGAGGCAAACCTGTGAGTGTCTCACTACTCACTCCAGAGGCAGCAAATGTCCAAGCTGTGACATCTTAAATTCAAAAAAGCTGGCCCTTACCCAAACTTCATCTTGACCTGACCTGGGCTTCTAACCCAAAAATCCTTGTGCAGAAATTGCATACTTGGGGAAGGAAAGAGGAAATATTTCTCTGTTGACTCCATTGCTGTGGCTTTCTGAAACCTTGAGAGGTTTGAAATATTGGAATAAAGACCTGGAGAAGATGCAGAGGTGAGCAAACCCTGAGAGGTAGTTAGATATTAATGGAGAATTTATCATGGCTTTCCTACCTGGTCAGCGCCTCTGCCTACATGAGAAACTTTGAGCATGCCCAGGACTCCAAATTCCTCAAAGCTAATGATTAACATGGAATTACTGGAAAAAATCCTTACAATCATTGAATTATTACCCATACAGACCTGGTTCCAGGTCTTGGAGATGCCAGTGGGAAAAAAACCCTGCAATATCCAGTGGGAAATCAGTCGGACACATGGAGCCATTCCCAGGTTTTTACATCTTTGCCCTGGCTGGCCCATTGGCAGAGAAAGATGGGACAGAAATTAATGGCCCCAGGATGAAGCCAGACACACATAAATGGGAAATGCACACCCTCTGGAAGGAGCTATCAAAGGAAGAGGTACACACTGCATCTCTCAAAATCTTCAAGGCTGGGTGCTTTGTGGACAGCGTGTGGCTGAATGCAAGGTTTTGGGAATGTTACTGGGATAAAGGGATTCATGGAGCCCAGGTGAGGTCATCTAGTGGTGCCTTGTGGCCCTAAGGAAATGCATTTGAGCTGCAGAGAAAAGGAGATGCCAGAGCATGTCCCTACACCTGGCTGTGCTGCTCGCAGTGAGCACTGTGGTGGCACGAGTGATCTCATGGCAACGATGGACACACAGCTGCACACCCAGGCTGCACACCCAGGCTGCACATCCAGCTCCAGCTGCCTCCAGGCAGGATGATCCCAGCCCTTCCCAGCTTAGTGCTGCAGACATGATGTTATTTACATGCAGTGGGGCTCTGCACTGACATTTACAACTGCTTTGTGCAAACAGCAGGGCGTCCTCATACCCTCCATTGTAGGGTCAGTCATTCAAATGTGCTGGTATAGGTTAGGGGCTGTCATCCAGTGTGTTGGGGTGGGTTAGAGGCTGTCATCCCACATGTCCTTTGATGACCAGCTGAGGCAACAGAGTGGTTTAGTCTGGAGAAGAGGAGGCTGGCTTGGGGAGACCTCATTGCTCTCCACAACTACCTGAAAGGAAGCTGTAGTGAGGTGAGGGTTGGTCTCAATGAGGATGAGAGGAAATGGCCTTAAACTGCACCAGTGGAAGTTCAGATTAGATGATTGGAAAATATTTTTCACTGAAAGAGTGGTTAGGCATTGGAGTAAGTTTTCCAGGCAGGTAGTGAAGTCACTGTTTCAGGAAATGTTCAAGAGGTGACTGGATGGGGTACTTGTGGAGATGGTTTAGGGGTAATTATGGTGGTGCTGGTTTGACAGTGGGATTGGATGATCTTGAGGTTCTCTTCCAATCTTGATGATCCTGTAACTGCAGAGAGCACCAAGACACAGAAGCAAACCAGTGAGATAAATTGCAAGACCACCAACCAATTATACCCTCTTAGTATCCTCCAGTTATTTATTGCCCATTAAATCTCTAAATCTCAAACCAATATAAGGAAAAAATTATTTTATGATGAGGATGGTGAAACACCAAGTTACTCAGAGAGGTGGTGGCTGCCCCATCTCTGGAAGCATTCAAGGCCAGGTTGGACTGGGCTCTGAGCAACCTGATCTAGTTGAAGATGTCCCTTCTCTTTGCAGGGGGTGGGACTAGATGACCTTTAAAGCTGCCTTCCAACCCACTCCATGCTGTGAATCTATGATCCAAATGTGCTGGGATGGGTTAGAGTCTGTCATGCAAATGTGCTGGGATGCATCCAGGCCACCTGCCAGGTCAGTTCTGTATTCTGGACATGGCAGAAAATGCTAGTAAGTAGGTAGCTGTAGGTATAGACTTTCTCTTCACCTTATCTTCCCAGCAGAGTATTTCATCACCCAAGGTTCTCAGCTTTTAGAAGTTTGCTACAAATGTAAAAAGACCACGAGCAAATCCCAACACCAAAAATGTGGATTTCTGTAGTTGGAAATAGGAAGTAATGGCTGATAAAACCACATTTAAAATACTGGTGTTATATTGACTGTTAGGTGGCACATATATATGGTCTGTTTATGGAGTGGAATCTGGAGAAAAGAGAAAGCCTATTTTACTTTTTTTTAGCCAAGGCACCTTTGTGTGTGTTTACCAGCTTCAGGTTTTGCGAGCAATATATGGAGCTATGACCTTTATTTGTCCTCAGCTTATGCATTTTTTCTTTCTTTCTTTTTTCTTTTCCTTTCTGCCAGTCTGCTATAATTAGGATTTAACATATCCTCCAATATGCATGGACAAAGCAGTGAATACTCCTTTTTTCCCATTTTCACTAACCAAATCCAGTCCAAAGTGCTATTTCTATCCAAACTGATCTATGCTTTCGTGAAAGGAGTAATAAATAACATTTTAGACCAGACTTCAAAATGTCTTTTTCCTTTGATCTGAGTAATTAAAGTCAAGCTGCTGTTCCTGAGTGTTTTCTGATGGAATTACATGAGTTACACAGCTCTTCATTTGTATCTTATTAAGTATTATGTGTTATTGATGCTGTTCAAACAATTAGCACCTAAATATGCCCCATATTCTCATAAAGAGGCAGTAGCAGTGTTAATGTTAATGCCTTGGTTAACAGTTTGCTCCCATCCAGAGTCCACCATCGTGCTCGAGTGCCATTTAATACCAATCAGGTCTTTACTGATGCCCTTCTGAAGTTGTTCTCTTCTGCAATCATTTAGCTGTGCAGTGAAGTGAGAAGAAGTCAAACAATAATGTTAAGTAAAAATGGCATCTCTCTTAAGGCAGGAATTTTTTTAAGTTCATTGCAAGTTTTGGTTATAAAAAGGCGAGCGCTTCATGGTGATCGGTCATTTTGACGTTTTTATGGTGTTTTTATTACCCCTGGCTCATTTCCATACTAAAGAGAACATTTGTAACAATACTTGCTCGCTCTGTTATGATTAGGATTGCGCTTTGTTCGGCTGTTGCTGCACCCAGTAATGCTCTTGGCACATGTCCTCCCAGACCCTGCGGTGTATTTATTCAAAAGGAAGGAAAAAGAAGTGTCTACTGAAACAATAAGCTACTACTGCTTGCGTTAACGTGGCCATAGCTTCCTTGTGCCGCAGACAATCAGTTAGAAAAGCTGTTGGGTAAACTTGCTCCTTGCTGAAAAAATAAATATTCATGAAGCTTACAGCCACTTTTTTCTGTGCTTTATTATTGGGTTGAAAACTGTGAAGGATTTTAAAGCTAATGATTTAATCAGGGAGATAAGGATTGAGGTCCAGATCCTGGAACCAGTGGGAGCTCAGATCTGAAATACTAATGAGGAGCTGGGTAAGGGTCTAAGGCAAATTTTGATGCATTACTTCAATATTAATGTTATCTTGCATGTAAGGACAGGTTCAACTCAATATTAATTTTATTAATACTGAAAATTGAATTCACTAATATATTCATTAATGCTGTCTAAGACATGAGGTGAATGTGAGGAGTCATGAATGGTAGGGAGGGGCAATTAAAAAAAGAGAAGGAGAGCTGTCATGTCACCAGAGGTTTCCAGGGTCAAGTCAAGTCAAGGCTTTGGGCACTCCACGTGCATTGGATCTCAGGAGGCAGCTGGAGCACCTGTGGGGGCTTCCTCAGACCCAGGGCAAACTCGAGCACTCAGTGCCCACCGAGCAACAGGCAATTTCTCTTGGGCACATCACTGCAGAACGTCTTTCATTTAAAGTGTGTTTGTGTCTTGCCTGGCTTGCAAAGACAAGGAAGGATGTTTTACAGTTTAGATTAGTCTTTTTCGTAAGTGACTTGGCACAATTACCAGCAGAGTCATCATAAGCTTCCTCAAACAGGGAAGACAAACGGGCACTTTCCAAAGGTGGTTTGGTTGCTAGGTGGAGAAGAAGACCCCTGATGTTTCCTCTTCCACTAAAGTCAACAAGATAAGCTGAGTTTGTTACCCAGGTACCATCAAACAAAAGGATGAATCTGGTTATGACAATGAAATACAACACTGGAAAAAGTACAGAAATATGCAACAAACTGGTGAAGTGTCCATTTACATAACCTTTGCCCAAACCTGGTAGAGATGTCAGCAAATAGGGGTGACTTTCCTTATGCTGCTGTGTTCTGCAGCCTGGGAGGCTGGTGGTCTCCTGAACTCTCCCTGTCTGTAGGAATAGGAAACAAAACAAGATGATGAGAGGGTAGAGGAGTCCTGCTGGTCCAAGACCCAGCTTTCATCACTCAGCTCCAGCTGCTGTTTGCTGGCCAAAGCCCTGGGCTGCCAGGGAACCCGAGCTGGCCTCTGCCATTGTTCAGTGACAGCACAGAGCTCTCCCACTTGACATCACAAGAGGAGCATTTTGATGTTTATCTGAAACTCCCTTCCAAAAGTGCATTCGTGGTAGAGGCTGCGTGTAAGGACAGGTTCAACCCTATCACAGAGAAGTGATAAAACACTTCTTTCTCATTTTGGTTCTTAAGGCCTAATACTCCCATATGCCAGAGAAGATTTGTAAGGGGCCATAAAGTCAGCACAGCTCTGTTTGCACTTGCTTTTTGGTTCTTTGACAGTGCTGCTGGGGCCTCTGTGCAAACATGACTCTGCAGTCAGCATTTAAAGGCCAGTCCCTGCAGCATTTGATCAGATTTTCCATTGTTGCTGGAACAGACCCAGAAACTAAAAGTTGGAAAATCACATGGACAAATCAATGTCAGAATAGAACTTGAAAAAAACCTACTCATTAAACAATTTTATTATAAAATATGATATACATTGTATAGGTAAATAATGACTCTCCATTTCCAGAGTGTCTTCACTCCACACATTTTTGACCACTAAAAAATTCTACAGCTCTGTGGATCAAAGCAGTAATCACTCTCACTGCATATAAGAGACGTTGAAATATGGATAAATTAAAAGGTTTTTTATAGAGCAGGAAGAACA
The DNA here is from genome assembly GCA_013397375.1 of Toxostoma redivivum. Classification (NCBI taxonomy): domain Eukaryota; kingdom Metazoa; phylum Chordata; class Aves; order Passeriformes; family Mimidae; genus Toxostoma; species Toxostoma redivivum. The sequence goes on along the minus strand of VXBI01005818.1, from coordinate 643,598 downwards.
GAAATTTGAGCTTGGATCCATGCACCAAATTAATGTCTGTCCAAAGCCATCACCCTCCTCATTATGTCAGCAGCTCTTGCTTTGATTCTGGGAAATCCCTGGACATCTGTGGTCTCTTCTCACAGGTAACAAGAGACAGGACAAAAGGAAATGGCCTCTATTGTACAAGGGGAGATTTAGATCCAATATTATGAAAAATTCTTCACAGAAAGGGTGGTCAAGGTTTGGAACAGGCTGCCCAAGGCAGTGGTGGATTCACTATCCCTGGAAGTCAAAAGACATGTAGATGTGGCACTTGGGGACATGGATTAGTGGTGGCCTTGGCAGTGCTGGGTTAATGGTTGGGCTCAATGACCTCAGAGTTCTTTATCAACCTTAAGAATTCTGTGATTCTGTGTTTTACTCTCTTTCAGAATATCAGGAGTAGCAAAGCAAGACTAAGACCAATTGTATCCCCAAACTAGAGCTGGTCGCAAAATGGGGATACTGGAAGCTCCACTGGGGAGGCTGTGCCTGAGTTCCAAGCCCAGTTTCTCAGTCAGTGGAAGGCACAGCCAGATTATTATTCTGTTCAGGGTCTTCACTTGTCCTTTTTTTCTTCCAAAACATTGTCTAAAAGGTGAAGCTGTTTCCCCAGGTGCTGGATGAGGCCGTCAGAGTGGTTTGGTTTAAGCTTGGTTTCATGGAAATCACTGGGATTCTTACGCTGAACTTTTTGGGAGGCAAGCTCATTTCCTTTAAGAAGCTGGCAGCTTTCTGACAATTGCTGTCATCAGCACTGTGGTATATAGTTTTTTCCCTTTATTTTCTAGACAAGTATGTACAAGAGAAATCAGAGGGGAAATTTGTACCATCCTGATGGAACTGTGCAAAATGTGTCGACATCCAACCTTTGTCCTATAGCTACTAGAGAAATTCAGTTGTGTGTGGTTCCAGCTCATGCATGTCAAGCATTCAGAAGCTTCTATCCAAGACCATGTGCTGTCCTTAAAAAAGCTGGAGGAGGGTTGGGAATCATGATAAATAATTCACATTTCAGCTAGCATTAAATGAAAATTTACCAAGCAGGTTCAAATTATTTATTAAACACTGTTAAGTCCCTCCAGGAGTATCAGGCAACAAATGATAGACAATATTTTGGCAGTAAAGAGAAGTGGTTGCTTCCAACAATTATGGATGACCAGGCTGTCCAGGAAACATGTTTGGATTGTTAATCTTGATAGTTTTAGTTGTTGAGATTGTGGTTGAAGATAGCAGTACAGGGACAAGTATACCAGGTATGGATTTTTTCTAAATATATGTTAAATTTTGAATGTTTTTAACATTTTCAGTCAATGTCCCTAGGATATTTCACAGTATTTGAAACTCAGAAGCCAGACTTATTTTTTTTTTAATTTAGCAGATTAAATGTTTAGCATTGGAGATGTGTTTCGGTCTTTGCCTCTGGCAATGCCTGTGCAGTATGTAAGGAAGACTAATCAATAATTCCCATTTTTCCCAGGCAAAATATCAAAACTGGAAGCACCCGAATTCCATGAGTCTGTCTGGGGCCCCCAGCCTGGAGTGCTCTTCTGTCCAACCTTTCTTTGAAAATTCAATCAGCATTTCCTTTTAAAATACACCCAGAGGGTTTGACACCTTTTCATGTGACAATCAGGTGCTTGTAACTCTCATTTCAAGGTGTGAGAGAAGGGCTGTGTGCATTGCAGCCCTTGCAAATTTTCCCAAATCTTGGCTTTCTGAGCACTCTCAGCCAGGCATCCCCTTGTGTGGGGATGAAAACAAATGCTGTGGACAGGCAGGGAAAGGAGGCAAGGGACTTTCAAAGCTGCAGGAGAGCTGTTCAGGTGACACCCCAGCCCTTCCACCTCCCTGCAGCCACTGTGGCTCCCCCTGAACCCACAGCAGGATTCTGTAGGGATGAGTTTGGAGATGAGAGGGACACTGTTCCCCTGGGGCAGGCTGTCAAATCTCTCAGTCATGCATCCTGGAACAAGAATGACGGCTGTGCTGCACGGCTGGAAGAGATGGGCTGGAAATGGCTTCATCTAACATATCTAAGGCAGGCATGCTGGGCACAGAGCAGGTTGCCAGGACCCATATTTGGAAATCTTTCATGGCCATCATCTGCCATCATCTCAAGCCAAGAATCATAAGCATTATAACAAGGAGATATACTTGAGCACAGAGGATTACAGTTTTCTCAAGGATTGTTGTCATAAACCCCATAGTGGGTAGAGCTTAACATAGTTTATGATAATAACTGAGTATCACATTGCCCATAGCATCAAAAAATGACAGCAAAATTCAGCAGCAGGTGGGCAGCTTTAATTATATAGGCTCCAAAGGGAATAAACACTGGGATGGTTTTTACTGTCTGTCTGGTATGAGTCAGTCCACAATGACTCTACTGGTGCGATTTGGTGAGAATAAAGCATCCAGCCCATATTTAACCATGCAAAATTTCTTTTTCTTTTTTTCCCCCCCTCTCCCTCTGTGAGAACAGAGAAAACAGGATTTGTAGGAGGAACTGGGGGATGTGTTACTGTCAGTGATTTGCACATATCTGAAAACAGGGCTGAAACAGAGGAAGTACCCGAACAGCTGGGACTGGAACAGATGTTCTCCAGACAGCTCTGCCTCATGAAGATGTAGTACAGTAATAGGTCGTGTTACAGAAACAGAAAATTAAAAAGAGTGATTTTGCATGCATGAACAGTGGCTCCCCAGGCCCAGCAGTATGAGTGACACTGAACAGGGGAAGGCAGCTGGGACCCCTGTGAAGAGATCATTGTGTCCCTTGCCACCACAGCCTGTTTTCCCAACACACAGATACCTCCAGCAGAAATAACCAGACTCCCAGTACAGAAACACAGGAGGGGTGTGTGCAAAATCCTCTCACCATTTCTGCAATTTAAGGGTGGACTCTTAATTTCTTGGTGTCTCTGCTTCACGGCTTTTAGCCTCTTTCTCTGCCTCTCTTCCTGCAGGTCACAGAGTGTAGATTTTCCTTTATACTGACCTAGAAATGAGAATGGCTGGAGGAAATTCTCCAGGAATTTCTGAAGATGATTCTCTGTAGTCCTCAGACAGGATCAGCAGGACCTGTTGTGGTGAAACCAGGTGGTGATGTCCCAGCTGGAGCTCCAGTGTAGTCTCTGCCATCAGCCACACCAACCCGAAACTTCCCAGAGAAGATCCCAGAGCATGGTCAGGACAGCACTGCCCTTGCAGTATCTGCTGTTTGCAGGCTACTGATTTCATCTAGGGAGAAAGAGATTTTAGGTGGTTTTTGAGGCCAAGAGGCACTAAACCTTCCTTTCTTCAGATTAAAAGTGTCCTAACCACCAGGTCATAGGGTTTCTTGAGAGATCTCCAATATTTTCCTTGAAACTGAGCTGTTTTCCTGCCAGGAATACAATAATGATGAGGTCAGATGGCAAACTGGGAGCACAGAGAGTAATATCTTGTACTATTATTATATTTTTTTCCAAACTGGGCATCAATTATTTCCACAACAAGCATCAGAAAAAAAGAAACTGGCCCTCTTCATTGTTTCCCTTTGGGTACACAGAACAATTTTCTTAGTTCCTGTCTGGTGGCTCTATTTTAGTGTATCCCAAAGGTTTTCCCCATTTAATTATTTTCACTACAAAACTGTACATTGTCCTCTTACACTACTCAGTGCTTTCAATATGTTAAAATTTCTGATGTCTTTCACAGGTATCTTATTCAGCTTTGCCACTATGATGCTCTAAAAAAGCTCCATCAGTAAATGTAAATGGACTCCATGGGATATTAAATATATTTAAGTAAACACATTAAGCAAGCATTAAGAAAAGTGAGCACTCTTAACTCGATGAAATGAGACTGCAAGCACACAAGGGCCCCATAATGGCAGTTTCATTACAAACAGACTCCTGTACACATACTCACATGTTCCAGCCCTCTCTCCTAATATGAGAAAAGTGTGATCTGTCATGTCTTTGCATGATATCACTGCTCTGCTGGCATTGAAATAATTACAGTGCACTGTGAAGTGCTTGGGACCAAAAACATTGTGACCCCAAGTGGAAGGGCCTCATTTTGTTGTGTCTCTCCAAGTTCATCTGTTCCCATAGAAATCCAGAGCCCACCAAATAACCAAATATCCTATTTACAAACACACTGGGGATTTCTTAAAATATCTGAATGTCTTTAACCACCCATTTCTGAGAATAATTTCATTCAGCCTTTAACCCACCTCATGCTGTAGAACTGCATTTTACCACTGTACTCCTGCAGCAGTCACTCTGGCACTGCAAAGAGCAGCAGGGTCACCTCTTGCTGGGAAATGATGTGGACAAATCTAACAGAGCAATTCACAGCATCCCACTGCCTGACAGTTACTACTTAAAATCTTTATTGAAGGTTGATGAATAGAAACCACCTATGCAAATTTCTGGGAATGGTTTGTGAAGGAAAGGAAAGAGGAACTGGGACTTCTTTTATACGTGTTTTCTATATCACAGTCATAATTACTAATTGCTTCCTCACTTGGGATTACAGGCTATTATTATTTTAAGATTCAGAACATCAGTGACATGTTGGGATAGATTGACTGCAAATCTCTATTTTTCTTATTTCTGAGTAGGGATTACTTATAAAACCTGGATATTTTCCTTACCTGAGAGGTTAGGGTAAGGTTGCCATTCGAAGTTGTCCTGTATTTCTGGTCCAGACTGTCCCAAATTGCCATCTCTTTCTGTTCCTGACCTCCTTTTAGTTTTCACACTTCCCTGCTCCTCTGGGATCATCTTTGCAACAGTGCCCAGAAAAGTCTCCTCTCTGCAAAAGAAAAAATTCAGTGCCTGAAAAGGCAAGTTGGATTTTAGAGGTAGGTCTTCAAATATTTTCCTGCTGCTTATGGACCTTGCTAGTCCTGTGACCAGCCAAAATGACAGCAATGAAGAATGATCAACGACCAGGACAGGTCAAGTCACTGGGTTTCCTTATTGACCAATATTGGTCACAGGACTCCTGTGGGAACCTCAGCTTCTCCACTGCCCAGGATTATGATTGTCAATCAAGGAACTTCTGTGAGCATCACCAGAGCACTGGATGGCACTTTACACAGATTTGACTCCTCCTCTACAAATATGGCAGGACTTTTGGTGCACAGCCTGGAGCTGTCCAGTCACATCTGCTACCTGGAGAAGCTTCCCCTGTTTACTGTCCCATCAGACGTAGGGGTTCTATTTTGCCCTAGATGCTGTTTCTGGGCTGGTGAATCTCTTGGCAATGTGTCCTTGCTCCCAACAAGTCACTTTCTTTCTGACTGAAAACCTGGGACAGGCAATAAGAAGAAAAAGCTGTATTATAGTTATCTGAGCAAAAGAAAGTTCAGGAGGGAAAGAAAATACTAAAGTAACCATATGCTTCCCTGGTAACACAGAAAAGAGACTGACATCAGCATTCTAGCAGCTCAAGAGGGTGGCAGACAGCCTTGTCCACACTTCCAAGACCTCGCAACCCTTTGGAAACCCATCAGTCATGTCCATAACGAAACTGAAGGCTTGAGTGTCCAGTAGCCCTTGTTAAGCACCTCCCAACACCACAAGAGAAGAGAACCAGCAAGGCACTCAGGGCTGCTCCTCTTGCTTTTTTCCTGCTGAAATCACTGTTTTCCCTGACCACGGCGGTAGAGCATGGCACAGAAACTCAGGAACCCACATGCTGAATTCCTGGATAATTTACTGGGCTGCAAAGATGATAGAGTCCAGAGTAAAAAAAACAGGTGTGAAGAGAAATGGGGGAAAAGCAGGGGAAACACTTGAATCTTCTCTCTGGGAGGCTTTTCTAAAACATCAACTTTGGCATGGTCTGGGATGCTTCAACCGGAAAATCTTCAAATGAGGGAGACACAAGAGGCTATTTCAGGAATTGAGAGGCCTTTTTAGGGTGAAGTGCTATGAATAAATGACCAAAGCCAGTGACAGTGGGAGAAATAAAAAGGAACCATAAGAGCATAAAAAGCAGGGGAAGTTTGGGGTCAGATGCTATAATTTAGTATAACTGCACCCTTCTCTTCGACCACCACAAGAGCTGCAGCTTTCATGCTTGATTCTAAGCAGGAGATGTACAAAAAAACCCAAATTAATTTGGAGGAAGAGGAGAAAGCTGAGTTGAAAATGAGAGAACGAGTTGATAATTTGGCTTGATCTACTCAACATTTTCATTATACTCTCCATGACCATTTTCTAGTAGAGAAGGGAGTGTTTTCACTCCATCTGTTGATGGAAAGAAACCTTCACAGAGGCTGGTTTGCTGTGAGAAAAGCTCTGCCTGGAGAGCTTGGCCCCACAGGTCAATTTGTTCCCCATCCTGTGAGAGGTTTCAGAGATTTTGCTTTTCTCATTCTGTAATAAATAAGAAGAACAAGTAAAATTCTCCATGCCAAACTTTTCCCCTCCAATTTCAGATTGGTTCCACAAAAATTTTTAATCTGAAGCATGTGGAACCAGTTTATTTCAATTCAAATAACTGAAGATAAGGAAAAACGCTTGAAAAGTGTAAGTGTACTGCAATTTCAAAGGTACTTTAGGATCAAAAGAAATTTTTCATTAAAGGAAGAAATAAAAAAGAGACAGAGTTGAAAAGTGTATTTTTGAAATGTTTGGTCTGGAGATTCTTCCCTCCCCAAATGTTCCTCCGAACAGGTTGGATTCTGACAAAGCAGTTTCCAGGAATTGTGGCTTTTCTCATGCCAGTTTCCTGCACTGTTTGGGAGATCTTCATCTTTGGATCCATGCCTCTGACATTGCCCTTAGATCTGTGTGGAAGCAGCTCACACTGAGCTTTCTTTATTCAAAATCTGTCCTCTTTCATGGGCTGGACAAGATGAACTGACCAGCAAGAGGGATTTTGTTTTGGTAGATGATCAGGCAACACATGTGAGCTGATGGACAACTTTTCAGTGACTTCATGCTCTCCCTCCACTCATTTTTTTTTTCTTTTAAAGTATTGTTAAGGAACTGGAATAAACAATCTAACATCTAAAGGTAGAAGCATGTGAACCAGACACTCTACCATAACCTGGAGCAGCAGACAGTCTGGTATATCCAAAACATAAAGCACCAGGTATTCTGGAGATTGGGAGTGGATCCAAAACCGAATTAACAAGGCATTCAGATTAGAATAAAAGAAACCTTATTTGAGGAGTTATAAATTCACTGAAATATATATAGAAGGAACAAGAGGTCACAGAAGTGGCCAGTTTGGCTTACACAAGGCACTGAGGGCAAAGTGCTGGCAGAACACATTCTGGATGAGGCCAAAGAAATCAAATGGAGCTTGCTTCAGCTTAGGGAGGCCAAGGGACCAATAACACAAAGAGATGCAATTATAACTTGGCCAGTCCCCTGACGCCAGCGTGTTTCTGGAGCTGGAGCTGAAGCTTTTCCATCCAAAATAGGGTTCATTGTATGAGCCCAGGGCTCACCACATAAAGCTGCCTCTCCCCATTCTGAGCTAGGGTTTGGGTTTTCTTCAGGCCACAGATGGGAGGAGTATGTGAGAAATGAAGGGAGAGAGACCTTCCCCTCTCCCTGCTCTCCTCACCACACCAAACCCCCTTCCACTCTGCAGGAAAAACCCTTAATAATTCCATCAAAAAGATATAATGATCCAGCTATTAGATGGTCTTCAGCACAGGGTGTGGACATTGAAAGGGGCCTCTCATATCAGAGATGTGTACGTTACAATGTGGGGCAGGAGAGTTTTGTGCAAGATAGTTTAATTTCAGTATTCTTTGAGGGAGGGGAAAGGAATTACTGACCTGATTTAGTGTTTACATTTAACAGAAAAAAACTCCAGCAGTTAATCCCACATGAAATTTATCCCCTTCAGCATTTTTTAATTTTTTTAATAGAGGCAGTAGGCTGAGCTGTGCTCAGGGTGCTGGGGATTCTGAACTACCTTCTTCAGGAATTGCCTAATTAGGATTTAGGAACAGGGTCTAATACTGATCCTTAAATCCTTCCCCTGAATCTAGTACCATTCATATGCACATTTAGTCTTTGGCAGTAATCAACACAGCCCTACAGAGTCTGGCTTTCCTATCTCTGCATGTTAAATAACAACACAAGGTAAATCCTGCCAGAGTTCGGCTCTGCGTTGGTTTAATCCCCCTGGTTTGTTGTTTCTAAATATTTATGTTACCTGAGATTTTGTTTCAAATTTAATAATCAGCACCTCTATGGCCCAGTAAGCAACAAAAGCAGCCTTTGATATGCACAATGCTGAGAGAAGAGAATAATCTTGAGTGTTTGGAAGGCACTTTGCCCATGGTAATGCATAAACATGCTTGTCTGGGGTTTTGTGCATGTAGGAATAAATCACTTTTGTTATCACTTCTGAAAAGTTAATCTGAAGCAGTTTCCTGTGCAAAAATTGAAGGGAGACTTATCACCCATGCAACCATAGCCATAACTCTGTAGGCTATCTGACTATATTTTGTGGGTAAAGTGGAGTGTATTTTCAGAGAAATGTCTCATTTAAGACTGTTTTCCTTCTTCTGTCTGTCTGCTGTTCTTCCCATTTCCCTGATAACAGTCACTATTAATAGATATGTTATTAAGTCACCACTTGTCAGCTCCAGTTTATGGCGTTAATTGAGAGAGGCATATTTGAGACATGTGGAGTGCTTTGTTCAGCTTCAGACCCTACAGCCTGAGTAATGGTGTCCTGGTTACACCTGGGGAAGGGTAGAGTCAGAGAGGTTTTACTCTACGAGAACTTCCTCTGTGAGTTGATGAGACCAACTGGGGGCTGGTTTGGTTATTGACAGCCTGAGGAACCAATTGCAGAAAGTTAGTTGACTCTGTGAAAACACATTTTGAAGGAGGTAACCCGGAAAAAAGCTCTCTTTCTCTTCCAGCACTGGCTTGCCTGGCTCCATTGCTGGCATGGCCCGGCAGGGAGAAGGGGTGGCCATGGGCAGGGCTGGCCCCTGTCTGGGGAGCTGGCATGGCCCAGCAGGGAGGAGAGGTGGTCATCAACAGTGGGTGCTGTAGCTGAGCCCCAGGGAGGCTGAGTGAGGTCCCGGCCATTCCCCCTCCTCCCCCTTTCCAGCATGGCCTGACTCTCCTGAGATCCTGGCACAGCTCCAGCATTGCAGCCTTGCATTCCCTGGGTAAAATCTTAACTCTTTCAATGCTTAGGTAAGACTTGCACACTTTTCAATTCTCCCCAGAGTGAGAAGGGAAAAATAAAAGAGCTGAGTTTCTTTAGATGGAAGGAGAATGAGGATATGCTGTGAAGATGGCTGAAAATCTTTTTATAAATTTGTAGGGATGAACTGATATCACACTGAAAATTCCTGTAAACCATGGAGAAAAGACATGGGGGGTTGGAGTGTTCCATTTGATAGATCATTTGACCAAAAGCACCTGTGTTGAGAATCTCTGCCCCAAGGAAAGAAGGGGATCTCCCTTTTCTGAGGATGAAGCATGAGCAGAGAGAAAAGAGATGAAGAGAACTTTTGCTTTGGAATAGTTAATTCTTAAAAGTAATCCCCCATGAGTTTAACATGGCCCACAAGCACAGCTTTGGGAAAGCTGTGAAGATGGGAGGAGCTTCACAACTTGCGAGGATTTTCCTGGGCAGATGCAAATCGTGAAAGTGAAGCCACAAGAGAAGTGTTTTTTTCCCTCCTTGTGAAGTCCCTATGGCTGAACAAGGAGAATCTTCTCTCTCTGAAGTGAACTGAACAGGATTATTTAAGTGGGGAACTGACTCAAGTGTCTTTGGATGTTGTTAAGAAGGAATGGGAAGAGGGAGGAGGGAGTGGTCTGAAGATCTTATTCTGAATTTACTGTCTTCTTTTTCTTTGTGTAGTTAATACATTTCTTTTTATACCCTTTTAAGTTTTAGGCCTGCCTTGCTTTTGCTCCTGGTTCTGTCTCACAACAGAAAATTACTATATTTAAATTGGGAAATCAAAACTATGACATTATTGGTGCATTGGCCAGGAAATTAAAATTAAACCCAGACAAATGGGTACTCCAGGCACACCAGATCCAAATCACAGAAGAGAAAATAGAGGAAAAAAAAATCACTGACAGGAGGTTTTTAAGAGATCTGAAATAGGTAAATCAGGCCTTGATCTGAGCTTTCATAGACACAGCTTTTTTTTATTGCCTTTAAGGGAAATTAATAGAATCATAGAGTCATTAAGGTTGGGGAATACTGCTAAGATCATTAACCTAATACTGCCAAGGCCAGCACTAAACCATGTCCCCAAGTGCCACATCCACATGGTTTTTGAACACATCCAAGGATTGTGACTTATTCACTTTCCTGGGCAGCCTGTTCCAGCCTTGACAATCCTTCCCTTGAGTAAATTTTTACTATTATCTAATGTAAACCTCTCCTTGCATCTTGAGGCCAGTTGTATTCATGATTTAAACTCAATTCAGATTAGACCTTAATAGGCTATACCTTAATACGGCATTTAAGGACTGACAACAAATGAGTAATTAAAACCTTTCTAGGTGTATCTTCCAACCCTTCTCTGTGATTAAGTGTGTGGAGATGAGGCTGAGCACCTTGGGCTGTAACCTAATGAGTTCTAGCTTTGTGCAGGGTATTGGAAAGCTGGTGAGTAACAAAAGCTTCATTTGAAACCTCTGATACATGGAACAGACAGAACTCTTCTGAATTTATGCAATATGTAAGTAAATGTTCTTAGTACACCATACACCTGATGAGAAGAGTTTTTATTTCTATTTCCCCCCAAGGCATTTCTACAACAATTCTTCTAAGTCTATTTTAGCAAATTAGAGCTAAATACCACCTCTTCTCCCTTGACTTCCCACACCTCACTCAGCCAACACCATCCTATTTAGCCTTTCTCTAGAAAGACCTTGTCTTCTGAAGACATCTATTGATTAATTTTGCCTTAAATGGGATCCTGCACTGCTGGCAGTGTTTTCTATGATGCTGATTGCCATCAGTTCCCATGGATCTGTCCTGAACCCATGGCAAGAAGGAATTTGCACTGCCAGCACCCTCCTGCTGCTTGTCCATCCCCTTGCCTTATGCATGAGCTCTGCTGTGAAATGTTCCAGACCCACCAACATGTGCTTCTCATCAGCAGCAAGGGAAGCTGGAGCTCCTGGGGTCACACTGGATGAGGTAACTGTTTTAATCAACAAATCCCTGAACACAAGAGAAATGCAGCTGCCTGGACCATGCAGTTGTCCAGCCAGCTCTTGGGAGAACAGCAATTAGCTTGCTGAAATGCTAATGAAGAGGTAAAATTGTTGAAGCAATACACAGAGCAAGGCAGAAAGAAACTGGTGCTGAGGATCTAGGGGGATATGGAAGAGGAGCCTGACTCATTGATGGCCACTCAGCTTGGGGTGGTGAGTAGTCCACAAGTTCAGGTCAGAGCCAGACAGGGAGAAGAGACTGACCAAGAGTCTCTAGGACTGACCAACAGCTTCTACATTTGGATGCAGACCTTGGTGCTGGCCTGTCCAGTGCTTTGCCATGGGTTATTAACACAGCTCTTACACAGATGAGGGTTTTGGCTTATTAAAGTATCCCAAGAGGATGTTTCTCTACCACTAATTAATCTCTTCTCACTCCTCATGTCTCACTTCATTCTCCTTTATGATTCCCCATTGGTCCCTGACTCTGGAAATCTCATTACCACAAACATCATCTCCTGCTCCCTTCAACACTCACATCATTACAGACCCCAACTGTTCCTGTAAGGGAAGGAATGGCTCCACATGAACCTTCTCCTGGGCCTTCCTAGGCATTTTAAGCTATTCAATTATTTGCCCATCAATTACATGAATTAGGCGTAGCAGTGAAATCAGGACTCACTGTCTGAGGTGCAAATGAGGCAAATAAACCTCAGTTCTCTCCCCAGAGAACTCACAATCCACCTGCATGTGCAACATGGGCTCTCCAGGGCCTCTTGTTAGAAAAATATCCTTAAAATAGTATAAAAATTAACCACTTATTGAAACAAAAATGATCCTAAGCAGCACAGAAACACATGGAAGGGTATTATCTTGGAAGTCCATGAAGAGTTTCTGTCAGTTCAGTTTGTTTGTAGGGTTTTTTTTTCATCCTAGCAAGATCTGAGATGATATGTGTTTGAGAAAACATTGCTGAACATCTGGTTGTTGACTGGATATTGAAGGGGTCATCCTGCAGTATCCCCAAAATCCCCTCTGGGAGATGTGTTGCACAGTCTAAGTACAAGAACTGAGACAACTTTGGACTGGACCTCTTTGTTGGGACATATAAGATGGAACTCACTTGGAACCTGCTCTAACTTCTTAAAACCAGAGGTCAAGGGCAAAGTGGGTTGTCTTCCCTCTTCTCCTGGCAAGCTCCTTGGTGCTGGTGACACCCACCACAGGCAGAGGGGACATTTTAGTATCACCTTTGTCCTCTCACCATCACTGATGTGTTGCCCATAGTCCACTGAGCAAAGGTGTGGTATCTCACTTCTTGGTTGTTTTGCAGGTGCTGTGCTTCAGTCCCTGTTGAGTTGCTGAGCTCATGAACTTTAATCAGGGATTCCTGTGCATGGTGTCAACTTTTCAATTACATTACTTCACACTGACCACCAAAGTATCCTCTGTCCCCCTTCTCCCCCACAATGTGTCCTGAGGTGTGTGTTCAAAACCAAAAACACCCAGGCTGAGAAACTTTGGCTTTACTGAATAGCTTCAAGTTCATCCCTGCTTAATTCAGCGGGGCTCCAGCAGTGAAGAATTCTGACCTTTACATGAAATCCATGGCAGAGCAAGCAAGAGTGTCTCTCTATTCTAATTTAAATATTACACTCAAAGGACACACATGCATTTTAAACCCACCTTTTTAATCCTTGCAGCTGAACCATTCAGCTGTTATGTTGCCACTGAGAATTCAGGCAAGATGTTTGACAGAGGGTGAGGGAGCTGCTCTGCTTCATTAAGGAAGGCAGAGGTATGGGACAAGAGTATGTGACCTCTGAGATAAACAACCTGCACTGAATGCATCAAACAGTAAAATGTTGCCAGGAACAAAGAGGATAAAACCCCTTAAACTGAGCTTGAAACCATCTATGCCTAGAAGTAGAGAAATTCCTTCCTAGCTTGTTTTCTCCCTGTATAATTAGTCTTCAAATATGCTTTCTGGAGTGATTGCATTTGTCCCAGTCTAAGGAAGCAAATGGAATGATGTAACTGGTTTCTTTCAGTTCCCACTTCAGTGCAACTTCACAATACCCTTGGACTTCAGGGGATTAAGTTCCTGTCTTGGCCATGGTCCAGTTACTGGTCATTGCTGTTTGTCGATTATCCTAACATTCCAGAAAACATTTTATCCCCTTCATTAGCTCACAATTGACCAATCACATAAATCAGGTTAAGGACTAGTGGACATGTCTACAAAGAAAAGAGAGATTCTAAGAAAGGCTGATTAAAGAACAGGTTGAATTTGATTTTGTCTTAAGATCTCTATTCTTGAAATTGCAAATAATGACCCCTGCAAAAAAGAACATTAATTCAACCTACCACTCTTCTGTTCACACTTTGAAAAGATGAAAAAAAAGGCATTGTTTATCTAAGAGAAGCCTCCACCTTCTTAAAGATACAGGGTTTGTTTCCATGTTAAAACCAGATTATTTGCACAAGTCACACCTGTGAATGTGTGAATATGTGGGTGTATGTGGTGGACTCACCTTGTCACCAGTGCACAGGTGTGCTGCTGTGAGGACAGCTGGACACTGGGGACACTCTGATGTCCTGTTGTACTCGGGGATCACTGCATGAGCCTTCATTCAGTAAGAGTCGGGAGAAGCCCTGACACTGATTTCACTAAGAACAAGACTGAGTCCTGTGTGAAATCAGCTTGCCATCTTTATAGGAGATATGCTGAGGACAGCTCTGATGCTGTGACCTACTCCTTGAGGCCAAGGACCCTCAAACCTCCTCTGAAGTGACAACAAGGGCTGCAGTTTTGCATCCTGCCCTTCCCATGCCTCCCTCTTTTTTTGCCCATGCTGCAACCCTGGAGCCATAGAAGTGTGAAGCTATTCCTTGTGCCTTTTGTTGGTGTTTGGAACACATATTTTCTTGATTTGGCTTGGAGGAGAATGTTTCCAAGAATGTAACTGGATGGGTTTTAAATTGTACACTTTGGATGGGCCACTCTGAGCTCTCATTTTCGTGTGACCAACACGTCTGCGGGTAGGACCAGTAAATGCTCCTGATGATGGGTGGCTGGTGTGGCCACATTCTCTCCCTCCAAGGCCTGGGTTGCTGTGGGCTTCTGGAGGAAAGGAAAAATATGTGATTCTCTCTTCTGAAATGGGTGGGGTATGATTTTCTGTAATAAAGCATATGTGTTATTTTTGTGTCCAAAAGCTGCTCTACCTAAGGGATTTGAACCCTACAAGAGGACAGACATTCTTGTTGCCATATTCTCTTCTTCAGGGAAGACAAATTTAAGCTAATCAGTGCAGGACCCATTTTCTTTTCTCCTGAGGGAGATAGGGAGCATATGAACCAGCATGGAGATAAGCATAGGATGGTGGAATATTTTGAATTGGAAGGGACATCTCTGCACACCCCTTGGGGGCCATAGATCCAGCTCATCCACCACCTGCAGAAACAGATCCAGTGTTCATATCACCTCCATGTCTGGCTGCAGTACCAGAGGATCTGGCAGGCCTTGTTTGTGCAAAAGATGCTGAGCAATGAACTTTTTCTTTGTTTGGGGCTGCAGTAGAAAATGTACAACCCAAAGGCTATGGAGGCTCCAGAGGGAGGCATAGAGACCATGACTCTGACAAAGATTTTTTGAGAAGCATCATTGATCTTGGAGTAGTGTGAAACTGGATGGTGAAGTAGGACATGATACTTTCATCCTCCTCCTTGGTCCAGTAGGGACCTACTCAAAGGCAGGGCAGAAAACTCTCCAGAGCCCACAGCCCCAAAGCCTTTTGACATCCCGTGTTGCCTTTGGCCACACCACCAGGTAAAATTGGGTCACCTACCAGAAGTTTTTGGTGGGATCATGACCCACCAAAACCTATAATCCACTTGGACCTAAAATCCAAGGATAAGGAAAGGAAAGAAAACAGGGATACTGGATACTGCATGCTCACTTTTCTCATTTTACTGTTTGAGGCTTTTGAGGGTGGAGGAAAACAGACTTTATGATGTAGAAGCACCACTGATTTATACAGTGGCATAAAAACATCAGTGTGACAATATTTATCTAGTTAAAAGGTTTTGAGATGTGGCAGGGAAAAATTCAAAATAATATAATGAAGAAAGTATTCAGGGTCTAAATTTACAGCAGCTGCCCTGACATCAGTAGGATTTAAGTCCATCCTCTCAGTACCAATGGAAAAAGCCCAGATTTATGCCTTGTAATTCCTCATCATATTGGGACAGGAAAAGATGGAAGTCAGCATGAATTAAGTGCAGAAGTTCTAAGGAATGGAAGTGGTCCCTTGCTTGAAATTCATGGAACTTAGTACATAGACATTGATTTAAAATCCCAAGTGCCATTTGGCATCCATCTGGTGCCTAGATGATGCCTAAATAAGAGCACTTTTTTAGCCATTACTTTTAAGCAGTCTTCCTGGCAAAAGGACAATGGCAGATTGTGCTATTGCATTTGCACCAGATTTTCACTAAAAGCAGATTTATGTTTATTTAATCACTGTTACTGGTTTATAAGTTATGCCTCATTTCTTTAAACAGTATGATTTCCCACCCCCCCAAAAAAAATCTGAGTAAAGGATTTATGATGGAAAATCCATAAAAGGTCCCTTTTGTTCCACCTAATTGAATTTCACCTCCCGTTACCATTACCTTATTCCTGTTCACAGCACAGAGAATGAAAAGCTTTGGCAAGTTTTTGGGTGAGTATGTCCAAGAAGTTAGAAATCTTGGCCTTTCTTCTGGAAGGTATTGTGTAAGGCAAACATCCTGGACATATCCCTGTATTTCTCCCCTTTCTTTCTGTGTCATCCCAATATTCAACCTGAAATCATAGCATAGCTGCCTTCAAGTGTTCTGTAGGGTAGAGCTCCTCAAACCTACATTAACTCAAAAAGCTTTGCTAGGTCTGTTTGGCATTTAAATCTTTAAGAAAGGATTCAGACAGCACTGGCAGCCCTTAGCCTTAGATTCCCTGGATCGTTGATTCAGGAGTGATTTCAGCCCTAGCAATTACATGGCAGCATCACACTGCAGCTTTGTGTTGTGTCTTTCCTGCCTCATGTCACTGTATGCAGCAGTGTTTCAGTGACTTCACTCTGCTGAATTTCCATGATTTCCTGCCCCAAAAGGACCAGTTTCCTTGTGTTTTTGTTTTTTAACCATGCTCTACCTATTCTTAACAAAGAAGTGATCTCTGGGTGGTAGTGAACTAGCCAGACTAGATATAAACTTTCTTCTGGAAAGAACTTGCTGCTCAGAGAGGTCAAAGGCCTTCAGCTGCCAACAAAAATATGATTTAACAAGCAGAAGGCATTTTGGAAAAGAAGTATCTGTGCTCTTGACTTCACAAAATGAATAGAAAACTCCCTGTAGTTCTAAGTGCAAAAGTGAGATCCTCCAGCCCTGGCTCAGCTGCTGTCTGTATGTGCAGCTGAAGTCTGGGGACATGATTTTTGTGGGGACTGGGATGTGTGAAGGACCTCAGATTTCATTAATAGTACGAGTTTTGTAGCAATCAAGACATAGAGAGGCACCATCACAAGGAAGAAAGAGTCCCTTACATGAATATTCCTTGTGCTTAAGGACACTGGAAGACTGAGAATCTGGGATACATCTATTGTGAACTTCCTGGCACATGTTTTGTGAGAAGTTAGGATGGTTTACTGGGCAAAGTGTCTGTATATAAATATATATACACATATATAAAGAGTGCACTCTGAGCACAACCAGCTAAACTTGCAACATGCTGGACACCAAGGCATCCCACCTATAGCTAAATCCTGCCAGCCTACACACAAGAGACATTTCTCTGGCTGTTTCACCAGCAAGCTGTGCACCCGCTGGTGTTTAGGCACCTGTTAGGCCAGCATTTTGCAGAGCACAGCCAGCAGACACAACACTGAAGGAAGATTTCTCTAGGAAGAGGAATTATGTCATTAACTACTTAAGAGTCATGAGGTCACTTAGGTGGCTTCCACTTCATATCACTCTTCCAAAGAACACAATGATAAAATCATTTTTCTGGATTAAAAGCATGGCTTTGTTAGATATAAATGATGTTAGGTCCCCTCTGCAGACATTAGACTTGGCAAAAGTCTGACTCATCTCAGAGGTAAGGGCATTCTTATGGATCCAATTAGAGAAAAAACACTATCTGGCAAGAAAGAACAAAACCTATAATACTTCTGATTATACAATGGCAGCTGGAATAAAATTTTCTCATGTGGGAACACATGAGCTCAATGTGTAAGGAGAAACTGGGCTTGTCAGACTTAATTAGAGTGAGGAAAATGGCCTACAGTCAGAAACTGCATACGTTGTCCACTTCTGGCTCCTGGGGCTGAGCCAGACTTGGAGGTCTGTGGGACAGCACCCTGCACCACAGTCCCAGAGACAGGAGTTCACACCAAGGGCTTCTCACTGCTGGTGGTGAGAAAAATGTGTGCTTTCATTAAAATGTTGTCTCATGCTGGTGACAAAACGATAGAGGCTCCATCAGAGAGTCTCAAAGCACACTCTCTGAATAGCTGTTAGTGATGGGATAGGGGCCAGCCTGTTCCAGCAACGTGTGCACAGGCTGGAGGCGGGTTTGGACTGCAAGAGGGCCATCACGGGTAATACATCAGATCCGTCCACCTGAAGTACATAAATAGATGTAATTACATCAGCATCCAAGTGCCTCAGCACTCCTCTAAGCTAGAGATTTCCTGTTATTCCCAATTTATGTGGAAGCCTGGGGGACAAGGAGACTATAGGATTTCAGTGGGATCCAGACCTTCAGTTACCCTTCCAAGCCCTACCCTTGGGGACATGTGTATCATCGTGCAGGAATGGCCTCTGAAGGGCTGCCAGCCGCCTGTCCATGGGGTGGTGGAGCCAGAGTGCACTGACCCACTGTGGTCATTTGGGCACCAGAGCTCACACAGGGCTTGGAAGCTGCTCTGCAGTGTGGAAATGGGTGCAGGTTTACTGGGAGAGTGGAGTGGGTGAGAGGGTTGTAGCACCCTCGCTGGCAGCATGCACTGCGTCCAACATGCTCCTGCTCTCCTGAGTCAGGATCTTGAGTCTTGGGGGATTATTTCCCTGGTGACAACTTCCCAGGTGACATCAGAACAGTTTTCCTTTCCTTAAGCTTTTGCTGAACTAAGAAAATCAACTTGAAATACAATCGTGAGGCGCTGGGAAAAGTTTAGAGAGAAAAGCAGCAAAAGCAGCATTTTTACCAGCCTGAAGCGGTGCAAATGTATCTGAGATGATTCTAACAAAAGAAGACTTATCTCACTGATGTCTCATTGGCTTTACCAAAATAAAACTTTCCTTTGTAAGCAGAGATGAGCCATTTTATCCAATTCTTGGTAGTCAGTTGCAGGACAATATTATTATTTTGCCTTCGTCCATATGATGTTTCTATATTTTATGTTTAGCAGGACAGAAGCTCTCTCAGCTGAGGCCTCTGAGTGTTACAAATACAAAGGCAGATCACTGCATGCCTGTTTCAGCATCAAGCTAAAAATTACTTGTCTTGCAAACTCAAGATCTTTGCTTCTGGGGAAAAAAAAATCATTTGGGCAAGGGGAAAGGGAAGCCCATAAAGCCCTCAGCCTTCAAATTAAGCTGGTTTCCCCACTTTATATAAAGGGAGAATATATCTGAAAGGAACATAAGAAAATCCTTACTTTCACTGGCATAGCTACTCTGTCGTGTTCCCATGTGAAAGGGCACCATGTACCCTACTAAAGATCAGGAATGGTTGTGTCCCTTGGCTCTCTTCTTGAGGCAAATGTACAAGTGGCATCTTGGGCTCAGATGTGTGCAATCCTTTGAAATTTGATTTGTCCCCTGGTCCTGCTGCCTGTTATGCAGAGTTGCAGTGGGTGGGACCATCATGCTGATGTCCCCATTGGTGACTGCATGTATTTCAGGAATGTTCTGTAATACAACCTGGCTCATTGTTGACAGCTAGAACTTTCTAGGCCCCTTTTCTTCTCCTTGGCTCTCTCACTTATTAGGAGGGCAGTAATCAAACAGGTGCACCTGGAAAGCAAGGATGTACCACCACACCCATCTGGAGGTTTCAGGCAGAGCAGGAGAAAGCCTTTTCTGGGGAAGAGATCTCTTGCCCCCACCTGCAGGCTGTCCTTTTACATCCATCCATCCTTGCCTGGTGTATTACCCAAGGGCAAAGATCTGACCAACTTCTAAGCAGGCAGTGTGCCATCGTGACAGATGGGCACAAAGGGGCAGCCAAGAAGCCATGTATGTGCATCCAGTGTGTTTAGGGGTTGGGTTCCCAGCCAGGAACGTCAGAGCAGCTGTCCACCCTCAGTTTACGTGCCTGTAGTTTAGGGGGATCTTCCACCACTAATCCAGCTTCAGAGATGGTTTAACTTTCAAAAATTAAAAATAGCATTCATTGCCCCATATGGAGAGTGAGTCTTGACCCATTTGCATCAAGGGTTGGTGTGGGTGAATGGGGAGGGGGGCAGCATCAAAGAATGGGAGGGTGGGGAACTGTGTTAACCTCCATTTGTCTTTTTGTTGGGATCTGCTGTGGGACTGTTAGGAATGCCTCCACACACTAGTTAGATCTGGCCAGGGTGCCCAAGGCAGGGTTTAGGCTCTGCTGGGAGAGAGCAGAGAGGACTGGATTCTTCTACCCGATTTATCTCAGTCCTAAAACTCCATGCTACCTCGTGTCAACAGTGGCTAGGCCTAGTTGTTCAAAATAGACATTTTTAACCCCTGTAGTTAAAATTGAGTCCTCATCACAAACATCTAACCTCTGGGTGTCAGATTCTGCCACTGACAGATGCCTCAATCAGGCACTTATTCTCTGTTGACCTTGCAGAGGTGCAGATGAGTCTCTTCACATGGATGGGAAAAGATTTTCCCTGACTCTATAAAATGTTCAGGTGTGTTTGGAGGTTCAGAGCTAGAACTAATAAAGGATTTAGACTGAAAAAGGTCAGACACTTAGATGCTCAGGCTAAGATGCTTAACTTCTAGAAAGAGATCCAGACCTGTGATTTGGGGGTTTTAGCCCATGCATTTCAGATTCCACTTAAGAAAGGATGTGAACCAGTCAACATATGGGGAGCTCTTCTAATTAACCCTAAGGAAAGGCTAAATATGGGTCTGTGTTTGCAATTTTGTACCTCCTGAAATGTGAGGTAGTGATAGCCCAGCAATTGAAGCACCTCAATTAAGTGTTCATCTAAAGTCTAGAGATCTTTACATGTCAATCTGTATGATATACATATGTGTAAAAAGTTCCCAGACCCCAGGATTTAAACTTTTTATTCTCTTGAAAAAGATTGTTCTTCAGCCACTGGGATATCATGGGCAGCCAGCTTCACATCTCCACTGGTCTGAGTAGGAGCTTGCCACTGGACGTCTGCTCAGACCTGTGTTTCACCCCTGTACTTAGGTTTCAGTTTGATTTAGTTGCTTGGTAGAAAGGCTGTTGTTAGAAATGTAACTGACAGTATCAGTCATAATGCTTAGGGGAAAACTTTAGGGTTACATCTGAAGCACTCAGTGCACCTAAATTTTGCGCATAAGGACACCAGAAAACCTGTGTTCTTCTGGAGTCTGGATGCTCAAATATGCTCTGATCCTAACAGGATTTCAACTTTGAAATCTTACTGGGTATCTTAAGTTATCACAGATGTTGCAAAGAAAAAATTATGAATTAATTATTTATTATAAATTAATTATTATTAATTAGGTTATAAATTCTCCAAACTTATATTTTTCAAAGTTACTTGAGATATGTGACTTGAGATTAGAGCATGGCAGAGTGAGCTGGGGAATTACTTCATTTCACCTCTGACTCTGGGTAAATGTTCTTACCTGTTCTAACATGTGAGGTCAATCAAAGCAGCTGGGGTTATCTGTCACACCAGAACATTCCCAGTCAGCCACCATGATGTGACCTGTAGTCTGTACACCTGGTCATCTTTTTACAGCCCAGTCCATGGAAATGTGCTGATATGGCTGTGGCTTTACCCTGCAAGGTCATTTGGATGCAACTGGAAATTTTATCTATCATTTGAAACATCTTTTCTTTCCCACCATTCTTCTTCTCTGCAGTGTTGCTTATTTTCCTTTTTCCAGCATTGTAAATTAAATCTCATAAAGCATGTGATTTTGAATCTCATATGAAAGATATACAGAAAAATGTTGAATCGCATTGTGATATCTTCTGGGGCCCCTGTGCACACCTCAGTGTTATGTACAATTTGCAGCTTACAAGGGACCTGTTGGTTATCCCAGTGTGGTTATCACAGCCATGAAAGCCAGCACACTCAATTCTGTTAGGTGAGTTCACCTAAATCACTAGGTTTCAACCCATTGTCTAGGAATAGCTTGTGTTTGTAGGAGTATTTTCCCTGTTTACTGAAGAGAGAGGGCACTTGGTAGTGTTTTGCCTCTTTGCAAAATAATTCTACATAACATTCAAACCTTAACATCTTTGGGGTGCTCTAGTGCTAATAGAGACGATAATTTGCCCTGTTTGTTTCAGTTAGTGACTTCAAATTGCCCTCTCATAATCTCAGTACGTTTCCTTCATCATCTCCAAATACTGTGCACTACAATGTAAACCAGGGAGAATAATTTCTGGAACTGCAGACCTGGAAATGGCATTTTTAACACTGAAATAATAAGCAGAATAGGAAGAAAGGGGACATAACAAATAAATATAAATTTTGCAGAGTTATTGGAATATGTTAAACCACAGTAACTCTTAAAACATATAATTATAAATGATACTTTTTGTATTTAGTATTTCTATTCAGAAGATGCCAAAACATCCTGTAGATGGACAGGAGCAAGATCCTGGTAGACAGCTAGTAACCCAGGAATGCAGAGCTCTGACAACAACAGATTTACCCAGTCTCCAGCTGCTGTCTAAGAAAAGGAACTGGCTGATTTGTGATCTTCATAAGGAATCTCATTGCATGCGAAATTCTTCTTAAAACACTGAACTTGTAGAGATAAAAAACAAGGCAAGAGTAAAAATGAGTATGGTGAAAAGATGAGGGGCATGTGCCATAAAGGTTTGTGTTTACAGAGGGCAACAATCAGTTAACAACAGTTTAATGGTTGGACTCAATGATTTGAGAGGTCTTTTCTAACCTTAACGATTCAATGGTTCTGTGATACAAACTTGAAACAAGGAAGGATGGTTACCCTCCTCTTCTTCATATTCAGCTCTCACCGTCAGTTTTTCTTCCCCTCTTGCTGTCTGAATGGATTTCTGCCTCATTCATGAGAACAGAGCACCTTCACGAGGAGCAGCTGTGAATCTCTTGCACTGGCAGGGTGGCTAGGGCTGCTTTCAGGAGGAATTATGACTGCTTAATTTGGGAGCAGCACGGGGAAAATCAGAGTTATTCTCCACCCAGGCTGGAGCAGGGATGTCTGCACCACCAGCCTGTCCTGCATCCTCTGGCTCCTACTGGCAACGTGGCCAGGCTGGTGTCTGCATCTCCTGGCAATCCCCAGCCTTGGCATGGTGAGCACTTGGTGCTGGTGGATGAAGAAAAGGCCTCTGTAATAAATGAGCAGAGTAAGGCTTTTCTTTCAGGAACTTTCTGGACTTGCCCTATTCCCCAGTCACTCCAATGTTCCAGCAAATACTTTGTGAGGCAGTTTTCACACTGCTTCTAGGAACATACAGAATATTCAACCAAAATGTGTCATGTGTCGTCTGTTTGACCTCTTGGCGTTTATTGATGCAAGTTTACCTCATAGCTACTATTTTCCTAATAAATTCTGTTTAGGGTTTGTTTTTCAAGCTCAAATGGAAAATCCTGAATTGTGTCATGACAAGAGTAAACACTCCTACATGCTGAAAATGTTCTGTTTTCCATTGCTCTGTTGCCAAAGTCTGGGGGTTAAAAAAGGCTCACACAGGCTGAGTGTTGAGGGTGTAGTAGAAGTGGGAGGTAGCCAACTTGGAGTCTGAAGCTTGTGTGTTCCTTCAACAACCAAGTTGCTATTGCCCTGATCCATCCACAAAGGATCAATTAATCAAAGTTTCTCCTTAATCAACAGATGCAGCTATCCCTGCCCTGATTAGCTGGTGGAATGAATGTTTTTCATTGAAAGAAGTATAATTAGCTCACACAGTGCTGGGCAGACCACAGCCAGCTTGAAGAAGTGTGAATCTTGCACATCTGGGTGCTGGACACCTCTGGACTACAGCACTTGGAGACGTGTTGGTGCAGCAGAGTTCCCTGAGGCTTTGCCATCTGAATCAGAG
This sequence comes from Toxostoma redivivum, assembly GCA_013397375.1. NCBI lineage: Eukaryota > Metazoa > Chordata > Aves > Passeriformes > Mimidae > Toxostoma > Toxostoma redivivum. The sequence continues at coordinate 620,111 of VXBI01005818.1, read as the reverse complement.
TTCTGCCTCCTTGCAAGTCTGAACTCAGAGCAGCATTTCAGGGAAATGAAGGAATTAAATTCCAGATAGGCCTTGGGAAATGGTCTGGATGATGAGGTGCCTGAATTCAGCACACAGGCTCCAAACTTCTCAGCTGCCATCTGACACAGCAGGTGCCTAATTTTCTGCTAGAAAGTCTAAGCAAACCTGCCAAGACCTGGCAGAGCTCAGATACCTGGAGACATGCATGAACCTCGTGATATTCCCAGAAGAGCCATTTCTCTCCCACTCCTACTTATGGGATGTTCTGATAAGTGGGACACAGCCCTGTGAGATAGCTGTGGCATTTGTCCTTGCAGAGAACATCTCCTCCAGCTCATCTGTGGCTGCACTATCAGTTCACGCTTTGTTTGCGAGGTCAGATAACCTTTAGGTTATTGTAGAGATACATCCTATTGAAGTCCTATCACTTTCTGTAGGCAGTCAAATATCCATCAGGGTAGGGGGCAAAAGGAGAGGTGAGCTGGAGAAGGAATATTGTTTTAAAATCTTGGATTTGATCTCCTAATTTTCGGGTGTGTGTTTTCAACCTATAGCTACATGAGAGGCTTGGAGGAAAGGCAGACCAACCTTGAAGACAGAGTGGCAGAGAATTCACAGCTGAGTTATGTACCTAACTGCATGGCAATGTTTAATTTCCTTTTTTGAGTTTTATGTCCCGTACTACCAAGATCTCCCTTCACATTCTAAGTGCAATTTCTAAGCTGCAGAGTCTTAGTCTTCAACATACACTGGAACCATGCTAATGTCTATAAAATCAGAATACACTGTAAAGGCTGATTTTTAGACAGACTTTCTCTTCTGTTATACTATATTTACCCCACAGATTTCATTGAGGAACTCATTTTCCCTGTAGGGAAGGGAGAATAGTTTTACCCTGGATGAAGCTAACTTTGAGGTCTGACTGATGAACACATATTCAAGCATGGTGTGTCCTCATGCCAGTGGTTTCTCAGGCCTTTCTGAAGAGGCAGGCTGACATCTAAGCTCTCACATGTGAGAAATCTCAGTGCAACTGAAGTAAGTGACAAAAGTTTTGTTGATTTTCCACTGGGAGTGATTTCACTGAAAGCAATTAGAGCTCAATAGCAGAAACACAAAAACATCTCAAATGATAACGTGGCCCAGACATTCGTGCTGGAATGAGAATAGTCTTGCTGAGATGTCTTGTTGGGGAGAAATATTTCGAGACGGATTTGCTGATTCTTCTTATGTGTAGGAAGTGGAGGACTGAGTTAACTCCTTCCATCCCTGCAAAGGGACCTGATTTCTCACAAGGTGAGCTGGACACTGCACAGCTGAGTTTCCCAAAAAACGCTCATCACTTTAGAAATGCTTGCCTCTGAGGTCTGTCCTGAAACCTTTTCTTCACACATCCAAAGATAATCTCAGGACTGCCAGAAACTTTGGAGCCAAAATATTAACCTTTCATTTTTCATTTCTGTCTCCACTGAGTTTAGTCCTGCTCCCAGAGAAGAAGCCACAGGCTTCTGCTGCAAGCAGAATGCTTTGCTCAAGCCATTCACTGCATGTGCCCAAGTGTTTTTGCATGGAGAGAAAAACCAGCTCCCCACCAGGCTGGCTGCTCAAGGAAAGCAGGAAGGTGGATAGCAGCTAAGGAGCTTTTTAACACTCCAAGAGCTTGGTCTGTTCTTTCTCTTCACCGAGTGAGCTGATTGGCATCCAAGACACATTTAATCCTGCTCTGTGAAAAGGCAATATTTTAACAACTAAATGGCTTGTTCACCTGAAACTCATATTTTCCAGGAAAACGTGCCAAACTGGCTTTGAAAATCTGCATGCAAATGGATCATGGGATATGTGTGATAATTTCATTACTTTCTATGACACTTCTTGTGTCATAGGCTTTTTTGTATTAATGCAGAGACTGATTCATTTTCCAGAAATCCTTATTGTAGATAAGACAAGTATAGATGTAAAATACAGGGCTTGCTTCATCCACAGGCAAGTCCAGCTGTTTCCAGGTGGAAGTCTGCCATAGCTTCACAGTTCATAACTGCAGTGTGTAAAACTTTAGAGCTGAAATTGTATTTCTCCCACATACTGACTGCTGTAGATGTTGCCACAAGCTGCATGTAACAAGGTGAGCAAGGGGTGCTGACTTCACCTGTAAGTAGAAGGTGACTGGTCAAATACTGCCTTTAAAGCAATCTTTCACCAGTGCCTCGACTCACCTTCACTTTTCCAGTGAAAAAAGCAGGTCTTTAGCAGCTGAGCTTCCACCAGGATGAATTTTCCACAAAAGTGTTAAGGCAAAGAGCATTTAATGAAGATGCTCCTTAGAAAAAAACAAAGGAGGAGTTCATCAAACTGGGTAGATGAGGGCAGTGTTTGAACTGAAAAAAAAAAACCTAGCATAAATATGAACACAGACCAGACCAGTTAATAACACAAAAAATTGAGTACAGATACTACCACTGAGTCAAAGAAAACATCAGGTGTGGGATTGGGTGAAAAGAAAGCAACAGAGCTCCTGGTCAGAAGGATACCAACTGATGGGAAAATAACAAGAAAGTAACTGTAAACATTGGGATTGAGGAGGTGTGAGCAACAAGTAAGAGGAATCCTAAAAAAGGAAAAGTAGGCAGTGTTAATAAAAATGGGAGCTGAGTCATAGAAAAGTAGAAAACCATGAGTGTAGCAGGAGAAATAATGAGGTCTGGGGCAAAACCCCAACATATAGGGAAGTTACACCCCACTTCATGGCACAAGAGTTGGTTTGAATAGGGAGTTTTACAAATAATAAATTAGAAGAGACCTAAAAGCAGCAGTATAAGCTGTCAGTGGGCTGTGTGATCCATCTACTCACTGTATCTGTCCACCATGGAATTTGTTTTCCCTCCAAATGCTGGGCTGACTCACACTTTAATGTGTTTGCAATTGCACAACTGCTTTTGGATTTCTGTGAAACAGGCAGACAGTTCTTTTAACCTCCAACCTTTGTCTCTGTTATGAGCTTTTGATGCTGTTGTTTTGAGTGTTTGACTAAGTGAGAATCAGACCCCATGACCCTGTGGGCTGGAGGGTGCCCCTCTCCTGGCTCACCCAGGACTCTTAATTCCATGTAACAGCATAAATGTCCAAACTCAGTGCCACTGGAATCAGTGGAAAGGATGCCACGAGCTCAAAGGATCCAGGGCTCAGAGCCAAAAAATTTCTTTGGACAAAGATAAGGAGACATTTGCACTCTGCCCAACTCATAGAGGCTGGTGTTTTGTGATTAATTTCCTTTTTCAGTACATTGTGGAAGGACAAAGGCCTTTCAATAGGAACATCCCCAGGATGTATACAGTTGGCATGAGACTTGTGCTCTTTATAAATTATATGCACTTAAGAACTGGAGTCACTTAAAGCCAGACAAGTTCCTCTTGAAATGACAGTTCCTGAGCAAAGAGATTGTGAAGTTCAGGACTGAACTTGCACTTTCCTGGAGAGAAAGAACCAGAATCAGAAGTCAGCAGGATCTGGAGGAGTTTTTTCACTTCCAAGGAAAAAGGAAGGCAGAAAATGGGATGACATTACTGCAGAGTGAAGAGAGGGCAGCTCAGAGGTTCCAGCTCCCATCTTGAGGCTCAGCCTGGAGCCACCTTGGCCAACAGGAACCCTCTTCAAGCAGTCCAGGGTGCAAGCCAGTGGGCCAGGGGAGAGCTGGCAAGGCTGTTTCTTGTGAGGGAACATAGAAAATGGCAGCCATTTGGGACATGATGGGAAGTTCACCCCACCAGGGAAGTTTGTGTCTTCAGCATGTTTGCCTTCCTGGAAGCTCTGAACAATCAAGGAAAAAGGGGGGAAAAATAGAAACATATAGGGGAAAAAGTGCCAAAAAGTCATTTGCAAGAAGAAATTTTATTTGACTTCCTGTTCTATTGCTGTGGAGTTTGTTTTTTTTTTTTTTTTTTGCTTTGGCTACTCTTCTTTGCACACCCTGAGGTTCATTAAAAGGCCATTTATTTCACTAGTTTGTGCATCAAGCTAATTATATCCTGTGCACAGCACGCTTGGACTTGACAAGCCAAAAGGGACAGCTAGGACTGGATTCCTTAAAAACAGTTTTTCATTTTATAGTACTATAAAATATAATGATACAGTTCAGTCCCAAACTTGCAGTAACCAAATTTGTATGGCACAAAATCCATTTCTCCTAATTTGGACTTCCTAATTGAAGCTTCAAATACTTTTCGTTGCTGCATTTTCTCTATCTCTGGTCACTGCCTCATTGAAAGGTGTCAGGAATTATTTAACCAGTAAAATTAAATTGTTGTTTTTCTATCTAGAGTAATGCCTAGGGTTGGCCAAAATGCCATGAAAGGTTCAGGAACACATTGATTTAAAATAACATTTAATTCCAATATAATGTGGTTCCAAGGCCCCTTTTAGTGAGATACTTTAAAAACATAAATATAGGCAGTACTGGCCTTGAAAGAATTTATATGCTGGAGGCTCTGATCCTACCAATATAAATCTGTGTCTAGATGGAGGATTCTATCTGGTGGAAAGTTCAGTACTGCTAACAGTTATTGAGCCAGAAATTACCCCATCTAAATATCAGCTCCCTGGCTGAGCTTATGAGGCTGAAACTCCCCAACAACAGAGAGAAGAAAAAAATAAAAACAAACAGAGAGAAGAAAGCTGCTCCTGAACCAGATACCAACAATGACACTTTTATAGCCATTTATTTCTAATTGCAGCTGGGCCATAAATAACCCAAGATAGCCCTTTTAAAACCATTGTTTAGGATCTGGAAGCCTAACCAATAATTCTCAAGTAACAGGACTTTCACTTCTAACAGGATGGAAGAATATGAGAATTTGGATCATGACTGGAAATTATCCAAATGCCGCAACTCTGTAGCCTGGAAGTTTTCCAAGACTGCCCTTCCCTGGCCTACCACTGGTCCATTTATGTGTTGTGCCCCACAGATATCACCAGATAGAAGATTTTTTGGGGCAGATTTTGCCTAAGGCAAGGCTGTTTGGTATATCCTGCCCTTCAATGTCCAGTTTGAGCTGATCATGTGAAAAGGTGGGCAGCATCTTCTGTGCTGGGTCACTCCTGAACATAACATGCACTGAAGTCATCAGAGCCTCAATATGTGAAGGATTTGCCCCACAAAAAACCCAGACTTCTCTGTATTTGACTACAGATGCTTGGATCTTCATGACAGAAGGTTTATTCTGGCTAGACCAGAGTTCACAGCCATGAAACCACCAAATGGCAAGATCATACCAAAAGTGTCCCAGAGGAAATATAAATGGAAAAGGTGTGTCTGATGGACACAAAATTAAACCACAAACTTGTTTCAGAAGGACCAAGGAGAAATCTGTTGGAAATAAAAATGTTTTGTTAACTTGTTCCATAGCTGGGTTTAAGAACAGTATTTAAAAACAGGGTTTGGAAGCAGAGTTGAACTGAGTATGTATGAGCAGAACACCAGGAGATTTCATTTTAAATTCCAGACATTGGGATTTATGTCAAAAAGTGTTCAAGGCACCTTCCCTCTTTGCTTTCCACCAGTTCTCTGACAGAAAGCATTTCTCCTTCTGGGAGGGCCTAGCAGCACAATTGCCTTCTTTCCCAAATATTTGTTGGAATGACCTCCTATTTCAGAAACCAAAGGAAAAAAGAAAAATCATTAAAATTTCTCATTAATCAACATTAACTTTGATGTTAGCCTCCCCTATGAGCAGAACATTTCTTACAAAGGACAAGCATTCTTTGTCTGTGATAAGAAAACAAGTTATTTAATCAATATATTTTCCAGTATACGTGTTCTTTGGCAGAGGCTTTAAGTTGCCTCTTCTGAGTGTGCATGTGTCTCTGCTCGGATGTGTGTGTGTATGTGTGTGTGTAAGCTTTCCTGCCTCAGAAAACAGAGCTGTTGGACATGGATAGGAATGTGTCTGGCATCTTTAGAAGAAAAGATTCAGAAGGAAATCAGTATTTGAGTGAGTTTTGCAAGATATCCAGCTCTGACTGTTTTGCGGTTAACTTTCCATTCCAAAATTGCTCATGGTGAGCTGTCCAGACCATGTCTCTTACCAAAGAATTTTGGAATAATGAGAAAACAATGAGTTAGCCGTTAGGAAAGATTAACCTCCCAATCTTATTCCTTCCAACTATCACTTTACATAAAAAGGGCATGCAGGTCTAAACCACTTCTAAAGTATCTTGGATAAATTTCTCACCTAATTCCACTGAACTGTCATTTCCACACCAAATATACAGTGATTTAATGTGAGCTGGCTACTGTTCTTTGTTGCAGTAATGTTCAAATTGTCATCTAATACGGGAGTCCTGGTAATGGTACTACACACTGCATTTACACAGAGAAAATTTACAAGCTGAACAGACAAGAGACATGAAGGATTGCAGAAAAAGGAAGTATTTTTATATTTTAGGCAATAAAGTCTCATACTAATAAGATGTTTTGTTCATAAATATATAAAGAATTTGAGAAGGAATGTGAAATAAACCCAGCTGTGCTAAATCCTGCATCATCCCTCCCTATTGCTTTATGAGGGATGTTAGGGTTTAATTTATTGTGGAAAAGGCAGGTTGTCCCTTCTGATTTCACTGATGCATCATCCACAACCAGAACAAAATGTAACATTTTGTTACAAATGTAACATTTTGTAAAAACTAAAGAAATCGTTTCCCAGAATAAGTCTGCTGTCAGTCCCTTGTAACAGCCACATTTTAGGCCTAAGAGCAGAAGGCTACCTAGTGCCTGTCACTTACTCAGGCATTTTAATTCTTGATGCTTTCCTAAGCAGGACCTAGCCTTCTCAGTATATTCATAGTGCTCAGGACACTGGTTTTAAAAGTTAGAAATAAAAAAATTTATCAAGATGGGGTGGGCTTTTTTTTGCCTTTTTTTCAACCTACCTGTAACCTACCTGTAAATATGTGTCCAGTCTCTCTCAGTGCTACACTGCCTGAGCAGTGACGTAAAATTGGTGGTTGAGATCTTGACATCTTCATTCTATATGATTGAATAGCAAATCTGTGCACTTCAAGTTGTGAAAACTGTAGAGACAGAAGTTGGATCCTCATGGAATTGCTCTGGTGGCTCCAGGTGAGGTGGTGAGAGACCAGCCAGCTCTGGTTCTGTACTACCTACACATCCATCCTGGGAAATGTGCTTGTTGATCATCTGAATGTATCTTTCAATTAACACATTATGGATAGCAAAAAAAAAAAATTGGGAAAAAAATATCCATCTTGCCCATGTTTGGGTTCTGACCCTGCTGTAAGGGCTTTGGAGGGGTTCAGTGATGCTGAGCCCAGTAACACAGAGGGCTGGTACTGATTGCATGGATACTACCATGGAAATGCTGACCTGTGGGATGCTGTGCTAGGGCAGAATAGAGGGATGTGTGCTGTATTCCAGTGCCTCTGCAAAGGGAGATTTTTGGTCCTCAGGCTCAACAGCTGTAACTAATCCAGTTGCAGGTTTGCCTCTGGCACCAAGTGCTAGAATTCTTTAGCCAGCACAAGTGGTCAGTGCTGTCCTTGACAAGAAAAACAAGCTCATAGCAAGAGGACTGACAACTTGCAAGTGTTATGGACAGAGAAGTTTTTGGCAGTCTAGAGCCTTTCTATTATTGCAGTGCACTAAATGAAAGGCTGCATAAAGATAGGGAGGAAAGGCCCATCTGGTTCTTAAAGGTCTTTTCCTCTGCTCAGCACTGATGAGGTCACACGTGGAAAACTGGGTCCAGTTCTGGGCTCCTCAGTGAAAGAGAAACATGGACATACTGGAGGTAATCAAGCAAAGGGCCATGAAAAGCCTGGAGGGGCTGGAGAATCTCTCCTGAGGGAAGGCTGAGAGAGATGGGACTGTTCAGCCTGAAGAAGAGAAGGCTTGAGGGTTCTTAGCAATACATAAATAAATAACTGAAGGGAGGGTGCTAAGAAGATAGATGGGATTCTTTTGGTAGTAAAAGAGTGAGAGGCATCAGGCCCAAACTGAAACACGGGAAAGTTCCTCTGAACATCAGGAAACAATTTTTTACTGTGAGGGGGACTGGCACATGTTGCCCAGGGACCCTGTGGTGTCTCCAGCCTTGGAGATACTCAGAAATTGTCTGGACACAATACTGGGCAACTACCTCTAAGTGCTGCTTCTCAAGCAAGGAATTCAGACAAGAGGATCTACTGAGGTCCTTTCCAGCCTCAATCAGTTTGTGATTGTGTGACTGGCCAGCTAGAAGGCTTATGTGGCTTTACAGCTACCAAAATGGTAAAAAAAACCTTTTAAAAGTCGTGCATAATAGTGCTCCTTGTCTTCTGGCTCAGACCAATGAGGAGTGTTTGAGCAGTGCCTTTCCTGGGTGCACAAGCAGTTTGTGTGATATAAAGGGTGCTGTCAATGTGCTCTTCCCTTCTCAGGAAGTAAAGGAGAAACAACAACCTTTTATATTTTCAGGGTGTGCAAGGACTCCCACTTCCCTCGTGCAGGAGGTACCTGCTCTGGGCTGCTGTGCTGACTGCAGAGTGTCTCCAGCTGCAGAAATATCTGTAGTGACAGCAGGACAAGGGATGTGTCAGGAGGCACAGGAGATTAATGGCACAGCAGCCATGCTAATGCTCTCCCTGATAATGCAGCTGGAAAGCTAAGAACCATTCACCTCATTGCTGGATGAAACAAATCAAAGAAGGCAGCTTCTCTATACAATGCACACTATTGTGTCAACAAAAATTATCCAGATGGGAGTTTATTTTGCCACAGGACTCAAAGTTTTTTTAAAGGAATTGAAAAAATTGATTAATATCTTGACTGCTTTGTTTGACTTCTTATTGTATTTGGGTGCAGTGAGCAGTATTTCCTGGTCAAATGATTTTTAAGGTGGTTATTTTCTGTTGAAAGAATAGGAAGAAAAGTAAAAACAAACAAGTGTGTTTAATCTTCTGGAGTTATTACCACCATCTATGCTACGATTGCAGCTGCAAGTCCCTTGCAGTGCAATGCTAACACATCCAGGAGACCATTCTCATTCCAAAGTGGGCAAAGGTCCTTAGGTTGCTCCAGGATCCAAAAGCAGAGGTGATGCATGTTACAAACCCAAAAATGGATCCATTCTTAGCTCAAAGATTTAACACCTGTATTGCACTTCAGGCTGAGGAGCTGTTAAATATTATGGGCTTCATACATATAGATAGGTAGCTATATGCATAAATAGACTTTAAATATAGCTGACCTCCACCCATGGAGTGACTCCCATCCCATCTGCTGGCTGTGCCTGGGTGGAAGCACTATCATCCAAGAGAGATGACCTCAAGCCCACAAGCCCTGCCTGACATGTCCCTTCAAAGCCCTGGTGAGGCTGACACTCGTGCCTAGAGCAGGGCATAAATGGTTTTCCTGAAAGCACTAAGGCTCCTTGTCTGCCAAAAGCCAGCTCCAGAAGCCTGGAGCTTTAGTTAACAGAGATAACCAAGTGCATAAAATTTCCTTATGTATTTCAGTAGCTGATTTATTTTTAATGCTCTGAATGAACTACCCAGCCAGAGGAGATTTATCAGTTGCCTGGTCAGTCCTCTGGGCAAAGCCAGGGCTACTGGTTCCCTCCAGCAGTTCCCACATCAAACCCAGCAACAATAGACAAGGAAGTGTCAGTTATTAAATGGGCTGAAAACACTTTCCATTGTTAAGTAAAGGATTTCCTTATGATTTCCCATGCCAAATAATAAATTCTAAGTTACACAGTCTGTGCCATGACAGACCAGTACTACTGCGAAGAAAATAAATATTAAAACCGAATGACATCTTCACCATTTCTTGTCAAAGCTGGCTCAGGACTATCCCCAATAGGTGCAAGGCTGAGTTTAACTCTTGTTTTCCCCCTTCCTCCTCCATTCTCAACAGGAAAAGATGAGAGAAAAATTCAGCTTTTTGAGCTTTGCTCTCAAAGTGAGGAGGGGCTGTCCTCCAGCCATTGGAGCTGTGGAACAGCCTGGTGGGATCTTGCTGTGATCTTTTCCATTTCCCTGGAAGCAAGAAATGCAAACATGTTCATTGCTTGATAAATACAGTAAGTGTTACAGTGAAGGGGTTTTTTTTGACAGGATTTTTTTTCTTCCTTTTTTTCCTCCAGTAACTAGAAATTGCAAATGCTCAGAAAAAGAAGGAGAATTTTAGGGGAGCCCAATTCCCTTGGGCAAGCTGTTGTACACATGTACAGGAAATTGAATGCAGAAATTATTGCATGCAAGGCTGTTAAAGAAGTGTTGGGGTTATAAAACAGATCTTTCAGCTGCCACCCATTGTGGACATTCCATTTGTAAAGGGTCAAGATTTAATACAAATCTGCTGTTCCAAATTACATTTGTCTTTTTCCATAAACTAGACGTCATCAAAGATTTACAGGAAGGTAATTTTTTTCCTTGTTACTTTAACTCATTTCTCTTCTCTCTGAATTTCAAAAGAAGGAGAAGGAGAAGGAGAAGGAGAAGGAGAAGGAGAAGGAGAAGGAGAAGGAGAAGGAGAAGGAGAAGGAGAAGGAGAAGGAGAAGGAGAAGGAGAAGGAGAAGGAGAAGGAGGAGAAACCCGTTGGTTTGGTAGAATTTATTAGGATGCAGTGGTATAATGGCTTCTGTTCTTGGTCTGCTGAAATGTCCATGACTATTCTGAGGGTCTTTTCCAACATACCTTAACTCTCTGGAAATAGGAATTGTGATGTTGCATAAATAGAACACACCTTATTGTGCTTGGTGTGACTTATTTACTACATACATTCTTTTCTCCTGATCTGATATTCCACCATATGCCACATGAGATCCTAGCACACACTGGAAGTGAGATAGCTTGTTTCTAAATAATTGGGACAATGAAGCAGTTTGATATTCAGATCTTCGGTTGCTACCAAGAATTTTGATTATGCTTCCCTTTCTCTGCCTCTACTTTACTTCCTGCTTTCAAGACAACAGATGAAAAGATGTCTCAAGGCCATCTGCAGAATTAAATTTGAGATTATGGTGCAAGTAGGTAGAGCACCAGTTAATTTAATTGGTTTTGAAAGAGGTAAAATGAAAACAAGCTTACAGCCCCATCACTGAAATCATATTCCAGAGGCGTGCTACTTCATGCTATTATTTTTCCTGAAATTCATCTGAATTTTGTTATCAGCAAATCAAAAGCTGATCTTCCAAACTTAACATAAATTCTGATCTAAATCCTTTTTTTACTTGAAGCCAGACACAAAATATATTTTTAAACACTGATGCTCAATTTACACACTAGCTATTAATGTTTCATCTGGCTGTTCTAGTCCTATTCATTATTCCTTCAGACGCTATAAATGCACAAGACAAATCCCTCAAGTTTTGCTTTTCAGGCTGCAAATTCAATTTTGGTGACTCTACATGAACTTTGAAGCTCTGGTTGGAGCCAGTCGCTAGGAACTGCAGCTCCTACTTTGTAGAGGCTTAGTCTTGATTTTGCAAAGAGCTTTTGTGTAATCAGTCAATTAGAGCTGTGACCAGTGATCCATATCAGCAACTGATGGGGGGTGCAGGATTGGTACGTTTGGAGTCCAGGCTTCAGCCTTTCTGGTTAGGTAGTGATCCTCAAACAGCAACGATATTGAAGGAATTACACTGATTTCTTCAATTCCTTGATTACAAACACCTATAGGTAACTCTGTATTAATTATAGAAATTTCTTCTTTTGGTATTTCCACCTATGCTGGCACTATTAGGAAATCCTTCTCCAATAGTTTTCTGTGACATCATCTGGAAGTGTAAAAAAAAGCATTGATACAATTACACTCAGTTAATAACAGCCAAATCCTGCCACTACAGCTCCAAGTGTATTTGTTTCAACTCTGAAATGGTGTAGTTAGATTGCTTTATCTCTTTGTAGAAACCTTTAACTTTAAAAAGAATATTAAGCCAGAGTAAGTTTTATGTAAGTGGGTGCTTATTTGAAGGCCACATATTTAACAAGACACTTTAACAGCTGCTGTTCTGTAAGAAAGAATAATTGCAGAAAAAACTTCAGAGCTTAGCATTATTTTATAGTTTCCCCTTTCAATGACCCGCTTAGATTGCATTTGCTGAGATCTCTGTTGTTATAAAATGCTCACACGATTACTGACAATAGATGTTGAATGCAAATGTGTTCTCCACTACTTAGAATGGCATGAGCACCTTTATTTGCTGTGCTTACTGCCTGCCAGTCCCTTTAAATACTCACATGTGCTATAAGTCACTTGCAGTCAGTTTGACTTGAGTATTGCTAATTCATCTCTGAGTGTAGCTTTGTGTACTTAATAGTGGAGGAGCCACCAGAGCCTGAGCAGTTGTGAGCATGTCATGGGAAGCCAGGCACGGGTCTGAAGCAGCTTCCAGCTTGGCTGAATCCCTGAGAGCAAGAACAGGGAGGAGAGCAGCATGGGCACACAGCAGCTGGCCTTGTTTGTTCTGACATTCAGGCATTGCTCCCAAATTTGCCCATAAACATCAGGTCTCAGGCACAGAGATGCTCCTGAAGATGCCTGACTGCTTCCCACAGAGACCTGAGGGGTAAGGTGGCACTGCAGGCACAGATGAACTGGAGTGTTTGCTGTCCAGGCATTGAGGAGGCAAATCCTTCATGGGAAAGTGGCTGTCCACAAGGAAAATGGCACCAGGAGGAGCAAGGAGGGGGATGGGCCTGAAACTCAGATGTTTGGAGAAAGCAAATGAGTGGATGAAGTAGAAACTGTTGGGTAGTTAGAGAAGGAAAAATCCTGGGGCTCTGCCACCAGCATAATTTCTGCCATTTCAGCTGACTATATCAACTGCTCTCCAAGAAGGAAATGAATTCTCAGGCTTTCCCCTGAGGACCAGCTCCTGTCAACTCATCCAGCTCCCCACTCCAGTGCCAGACAACAACCATCAGAGCTGGGTTCTCAGCACCCTCCTTCCCATGAAGGTGTCTCTGGGAGGGATGAACCCCCTCCTGCAGGGCCCTCCTCCTCCTCCCCATGGCAGTATGTGGTGTTGAACAAGTTCTGCATCACCTTATGAGACATCTGTGTGCCAGGTCTGCTCTAACTTCTGATAGCCAGTGTCACATCAGCCTGCCTCACTGCCTTTGCACCACAACTGGCTTCTGCACAGCCCTGGGGCACTTTGGCATTTTAAGGGAACACATATTTAAGTACCTTAACCCAAAATGAAGGTAGATCAAGCAACTGGACTCAGCATGGGAGAAGGGCATTCAGGCCACACATAAGCCATGAGACACACTTTATCTGGGTGTGGAGCTCATCTTTTCTCCAGACCATGGGTACCTAGTGCAGAAGTCAAGTACCTTCTGGAGTCAAATAGGATGGGTTTCACAACTGTTTCTCCAAAGACTGGGAAGAGAGAGAGAGAGAGAGAGAGAAAGGACTCACACTTTCAAAGCATAGCTGCAGAAGAGAAGGGTACTGGTTTTCCATTGCTATTTCTCTTCTAAAAATGTGACAGAAAACAACCTGTCAGTGAGGATCAGAAATAACACTTTTACCCATGGGATCTTGCTGATGCTGTTTGTTTATCTGTCTCCACGGACCTGACTTGGCTTTGGTGGGAAGGGTGTGGGCATGCAAGGACACCTGTCCTGGGCTCACATCCATCATCTCCTGCTCTCATGGGGCATGATGGATCCAGACTATTTGAACCCTGTGGCTCAACTGGAGCTTAAACAGAAAAATGGCACCCTCCTGTGGCAATGGTTTAAAAAATAATTAAAATAAATAGCTGTGACTAAACTCAGAGCAGGGTCTAATCCTATCAGCATGTGTTACCCCTGTGTACACCCACCAAAGGAGGTTTCACAATGAAGGTGCCCCTGTGTTTGTACAAAACCATTGGGATTAGAGTGCTGGGGCGATGCAGGGAGTGTACCAGAGCAGAACCAAGGCAAAAAGCCTCCAAGGTCAGACAGGGAGTCCTGCAGGGAGCTTGGAGGCAACTGTTCAGCTGCACAGAGCCACTCTGGATCCCAGAGTCCACATCCGGACAGCTTCGAGAGCCTACATCCTTTTTTTGGACTTGGCTCTTTGTCAAAACCAGAGGGTACAGTGCCTGCATGGACATCAAAGGGAGGACACCAAATGTGATTTGGCCCAGGCAGTTACGACCATTTATTGCCAGCATCTTTCTCAGATACTGCTGCCAAGGGTTAAAATGTTTACATGCCCCCTGATTTTAAATGGACCGGGTTGCATGACAAATGCCAACGAGAGGGACAGCTGGAGTATCTAAACCAAGAGCTTTGATCTTGGTATCTGTAAAAAAGAGGTCATTTGGTCTCCCCAGGAAGCACAGACATTTAGAAGGTCCCCGTACAACTCATGCAAGAATTTTATTAACAACAATTTCTATTCACATTTAGGTAGGTTGTATAACTACTTACTTAAATTCCTCTTATATATACATGTATATGCATATAAATGTATGAATATCTGCATTTTGTGTGTGTGTGCGCATATATAGACACTCACATATCTCATAGACATGAATCTGTGTGCTTGTGTGATTATCTGTGTGCTTTCTAATGTCCAGTATTTCTATGCATACATACTGATCTGTCTTAACTTACTTGCAAACAAACAACAATGATTTAAGCATTATATTTTATCTCTAAGTCAGTGTATGCAGAAGTAATCTGAAAAATTTGTCTATATGAGATGCTTTGAGTAAACCTGCAATTGTAAAAAGAGTGTGTTGTGTTTTCAAGAAGATGCAGGCATGAAACACAGACTTCATTGTGCTGTAATCAGGTCTGACATTAATTCAGAAGAGAAGAATTCTAAAACACAGTATTGCACAGGGGAAATATTTTTATTCTTTAGTGGAGGATTTTGTGGTTAGTTCACAATGCAATTAAAATAGCCACCAGATGTTTATGACTTCAGGCAGCAGTTAACTTTAGTGTCTCTGATCATTGTCCTTCGCTTCTTTGTCAGAATAAATAAGTATTTTTCTGTGCTGGAGGAAAAAAATCCTTAATTTTTAAACATACGGGGAGGAATGGGTATGTATTTCCATTTGGAAGAGCTCATGCTGTTCTGTGACAGACTTCTAAGAAATTAGAATCTTGAAGTTAAAATCAAATCTCTCTCCAGGAAGAAATAAACATATTTACTCAAATGTGATATGAAATGTACAGTAACATCATTAAACTGAAGTGATTTGTGAGAAGCAGTATTGTAAAATGCTGTGACTTTTCCAGAGCATATAATAAACATAGAAAGATACTCTTTTTTGCCATTGAATAATAGGATTATTAGTATGCAATTTTTTTAAAGACACATTTAAAGAGAGCCTGCTGGGCTCCTATTCTGGTAATTTTTTTTAGAGTCTGTTATTCTTATTTGTTTCAGGGCTATTAATTTTGAGGGCACATTATATTCAAATTATATTTGATTACCAGACTCAGTAATTGATCACAGTTTGTGTTCCATCACCCAAAAGAAAGTTATTAAATTTAGCTGCACACTAACTTTTTTGAGAAATAATTTATTGAAGTTCTGAAAAATAAATTAAAAAAAAAAGATATGCAAAAAGTTATACTGACTTGCCTGGCACCTTACTTAAAGAGGAAGGAGAGCTCCAGACAGGGGATAAAAAGCCCTGAAGTGTACCAACTTTAAAATGCTGTATGTAAGCTTTCAGTCATGTCTGAAATGATGTGTTGACAAAGTAGTCAATAATTTAAGATAATAAAATTATTAAATGCCTCAGATAATATGGAAATAGATAAGAAAAGTCTGAAAGCTGCTGCAGAGCATTTCAGCTGGGACAAGCAGGCATTTTTCCCACTGAAAGGCTGCTGCTCTCCCTATTCCCATCTCACTGCTTTTCTCTGGCAATTGCTGATGCCAGGAGCCGAGGCTCTGGTTGTGCCCATCAGCTCCAGCCCTGCGGGCTCTCAAATGGGGGACTCAGAAACACCTAAAGTGACACAGGATGGGATATCAAAGGCTCTGACACCATCCAGAGCCACATTCAGCATTAATTCCTCAGTGTCTCTATTATGACAATCATTCAGATTGAGAAAGAAAGTGTGGCATTTTAATTTAAATTAAAGTACACTGTGGTTTTAGAATAGGCAAGTCACAGGGTGCTGGGTTTGCTGGCAGTATTGTTCCAGCAAATTCATCCCTCCTGCCACGCTGGAGTGTGGGACTGAGGGTGAGTAGGAAGGACTGCAGCATGACAAATAGTTAATCACCTAACAACCAGAAACTGTATTTTTGTAGAATACAAGTGAGTCACATTTACTAAAATCAGGGCATGACGCCAAAATCGAGACCAGCAGGTCAAAAGCAAGTCACCCTTGGGTCTCGCTGCAGGCTGCCCGCGGTAATGGAAGGGCTTATTTTGCTCTGTCTCTAATCCTGGAAACTCAAATTAAGCTCTGAATGAGCAACAGTACTCCTGAGCATGCAGGTCTTCAACAATATTATTTACAAAAAATTTATTTTATTTTTTTAGCTAGCTTTTCATGACTTAATAGTGTTTCTTGGTAATAGGGTTCAAGTGAAGAAATATATCACAACACAAATCCCTGCCTCAAACTGCTTTCCAGCCTCATGTGTACAAACTGCTGTGTCTCAGCTGCCACTGTTCTCTCTCAAAAACCCAAACTTTGGGATATTTTATTTTTAACCTGCTGTAGGAGGTAGCAAGTGTCTAAAATCAGTTCCAATCAGTTTAGCAACATCTTCAATGCTGCAGTCCTATTATCTTGACTATATTTTTTTCCTTGCTTAGTTTCCTTGTTGCATTTTTTATTAATTTCATGCATGAATTACTTATCGTGATCAGGAGAAAATTGTGTAATTTGATTCAAAACTAGTATTTCCTTATTTCTCTTTCTTTTCTCTTACCTGTTCTGCAAAAGGTTTCTTATTGTTTTATTATAAGAAGTTAGGTAGTAACACCTGATCTCACAGCCTGAACTTGTTCACTACTTACTGTGTTTTGTCCTGTCCTTCCTTCTCTCTGACCCCTTTTTGCTGGTGCTTTTCAGCCTCAGTGCAGCCTTAGGGTCTGGGGTTTGCAGACACTCCCCCTCTCAGACATTCCCCCGTGTCCACGGCACTGGCCAGATGTGCAAAGTAACTCAAGTACTTGAGCTCTTGGAGAGCAGGACATGAACCAGAAGTGATCTGAGTGTAAACCAACTAAACAGGCTCCAGAAAAGCTTTTCTGAGCCACAATGATTTCAATGTGCTAAAATTCACAAAATGCAAGGCAGATGTGCAGTGATTGGGAAATGATGCTGGCCATGAGGTAAGAGAGCTGTGATAACTTCTGACCCTCCTTTTGGTGTTCTCCACGTGATGCTGCACAGCCAGCAGGGTCACAATGCAAAATAATAAATAAGCAGGGAGACAATATACAATTGGGTAGCATTCAGCAATGGTTTGAAAAAGCCTCTTTTCAGCCCACTGGAAGCTGTAGCAAGGCTGTTTGTGTAACAGCCTCCCTGTTGCCCAGAAACAGCACATGAGACTACTGAGTGTCTGCAGAATCTCAGATCTGGTTTGTTTGGCTTGGATGTGCAGGAAAACTGATTTTTAATGCTACTTCAGCTTTGAGTCAGTGATTACCTTGGTACTTTTACAAGCCTTGCCTGGAAATGGGATGTTAATTGTTGTTAATGAGTCTATCCACCTGAGTAAGCTCTGCAGGGCAGAACTCACAGAACATAATTCCTTCACTATGTCTCCAGAGTGTGCACTGCTGACCCTGGTGTCTCTAGCATTTAAGAGCAATGGCACCAAATCTGCTCCTTCCGGCCTCAGGGTTTTCTTCTCAATCCAGGACAGTAGCCAATTTCTGTTCCTCTCTCAGGCCCATGGGATTTTTGGAATGGAGTAAAGCCAAGGTTCAGCTCTTGCTGACAACTTTGGCACAGGGAGAGGACACTGGTGGCCACAGGGCTATGGGATACTGAATAGGGAAAGAAGAATTTGGATATAGAGCTGGAGATATGTATTTCTATGCAGCTTAATCCATGGTGTAGCTGGGAGTAAAGGTGTACTGGGCTGCTTTACTCTGGTGGCTTTTTTTTTGCTTTGACAACTTCAGTTCCAATTACTTCAGTTAAATTTTTATTGATTTAATTTCCTCTGCTACAGTAACTTAGGATCTATTTTTATGGCATTTCTTTGCAATCCATCAATATTTTTTGCCTATGAGGGATGCTTCATAATAGCTTCCTATGGGGTTCCTAGGTAAATAAAAAAATAACTAAAAAACTGCATTAAAATATTCCTGTTTGGGATAGAGAGAAGATGAAGTTGGAGCAGTTTGAAAGATAGTGAAGCTTTGTATTTTGCTTTAGTGGGTGATACCTGCCTGAACATCTGTTATGGCATTATTCACATGGTAATAAAACAACCTTAAGACCAAGTTTTTGTGTCATAGTGATAACCCCATTTTTCTGTCTCTAGCTCACCAGGCTTCTTGCAAAGTCAAAATTGTCACTTGTGGCATTATTCCCCAAGTTACTCCAGCTGTCTATCCAAAGTCACGACAAGGCTGTATTATGCCATGAATTTCTTAGTCTCATCCTCCACTGGAAGAGACAAGTAATGGGTGGGATTTTTCAACCAGCAGTAAATGTCACTGGGGCCTGGCTACTTCAGGCCAAGAGGAAGGGCCAACGAGCTCAGAGACAAGAGCCCTCCTGGAAAATTCCCTGTGAGCAGCTGCTCAGCCATGGGAGCATCAGATCCGGAGATCAAAGCTGGCAGGGCATCCCATGAGGAGGAGGGCAGTGATTCAGCCAACCAGCCTGGACTCCTGTCCACACTGCCTGTGCCCTGGGGAACAATTCAGATGGACAACACTGCATTCCCCACACAGAGATATTATTTTACTGTTATTGTAGATCAAATTTTTCACTCTGAGCACAGTGTCCATACGTCTACATGTTTCCAAACTCATTTCTGCAAGAAATCAAAGTTTTTTTCTGATGGCAGTAAGGTTTGCCCACTCTTGGGCTCATGTTCCCAAGTCCAACATCTTCATCTCACTGGTGGAGCAGTTCAGCTCAGCCATTCTCCAGAACTGGAGACTGAGGTGTTTTTCCATTGACCCACTGTACCATTTTCACTGTGCTGCTCCCTCATTTTGGAATAGGATTTATCTTGTTTATCTGTAGCCTTCTCTAGGCTGAGTTAGTCCCCAGCCCTGCTGGATGCAAAGATCTTTTTCCAGACTAAGGGTGTTTTGCAACCAGTCACGACATCTGAGCTGGGCCAGGGATGTGCTGCTGTTTCTGGCCATATCCAACAGCCCTGAAATGAAAAAAAAAAATAAAGCAGAGGGGAAAAAAAAATCCAAACAAAAAATTCCTCATGATTTACAGTGAAGAAATATCACGTGGCATGTTAAAATCACCTGGGTTATTGCTCTTTACACAGGTAACTCCCACTAAAAATTTATTTGCTCATTGCCCAGAAATTGTGGCTTCAGACACTCAAAGGCCCATTGTCACTTTGTCCCTTTTTAGTTTATTTGACATGGTCTTTGCAGAATGGAAAGATATTAAAAGGCACTTCTATCTCCTGTCACTGCTGCTATTAAGGGACACGTTCTGTACTGTGTCCAGCCCACGTTTTAAAGCTTTTAAAATGTTCTTTGTCATTTCAGTGCTACTGTCGCGTTCAAAGCAAATTCACTTGAGGTAGGATTTAATAATCTAATTAACAAGAGTCCCATTTTGTAAAGTAAACATGGTAGAGGTGAAAAAATTAATGTCACTTCTATTAAAAAAGCACACTATTTACAGAGAAAGAATGTGTTATTTGCAAATCAGAGTTGCAGTGCTGGTAACTTATATTATTCCACATGGTAAAATTAATATTTTCCCCCTGAACAAAAGCTACTTAAAATTGCAATTCAATTGTCTGAACAACTTTTAAAATTCTGATCAATATTATCCTTCTTTTTTTTTTAATTGACTTTAAAAAATAAATCTTTTGAATCTTTAGATAAGAGAGATTTTCAGAAAAAAAAATACAAGAATTGATATCTGTTTATGGTCAGATTTTATTCCTACAGTCATGATGAATCTATTTCTTCTGTCTTCATTGAGACTAAAATCTAGAAACAACCATAAAAGTTACAATATCTGCCCCGTGAATGGAAATCCTTGCTCTACAGAGGTTCTGTAGGTCAGACTGGAATAATTTTCAACTTAAATTCATTTAACTATCCAGCAATTAAGGAATAGCTTCTTAAATGTGCTTTTTATATTTAATTATATTTATATATTTTTAGATATGTAAAATATAAAGGCAGACTTTGGAATAAGCAAAGTGAAGAATGGTAATAGTAAAAGTTCACATGTTGAACTATTGAATGTATTAATTATTTTGTGCCTTACTTTCATGCTAAGGTTATTCCTGTGGAAGATAAAAATATTTCAGGATACTCATAAAAGTTGAACCTCATCTAAATTAGTAAAAGTTACGTTAAAATTACAAAATTATAATCTCACACAGGATAATTTTATGTTCATATGACTTTTTATAAGCAGGAAAAAAAATTAAGCTGCACCCAAGTTTTATACAGCCTTATGATAATCACCAGAAATGTGGCAGTGACAAATGTAGAGTTTATTCCTACATTTAATTGCTAACAATATTATATATAATGTATGCAGTATTATACTCTGCAAAAATATTATAATTTAAAATTAGCAATGTAGAACTACTCACAGGAAATTATTTTTGTATACTTGTTCCAATATTTTTGAGAGTATATTATTGATCTATTATTATAATTATTATACTACTATATAATAATAATTATTATATTTTTATATTATATCTGAAGACAAGTATTATTAAATATATATTATCATAACAAAATGTTGTATATATAAAATGTAACCACATAATTGTGTTTGAATTGCTTATTACTTTTCAATATTTTTCTACTTTTAATAACTGTATTTTCAATATTATTTTAACTTATATTTTCATATTAATATTTTCCCCTTCAATTTTGAGGAATAGGTTAATTTTTTTAGTGGCCTGTGCTTACTATAAGCTTTTGTGTCCAGGTCATATAGCATTAATATTTTTTTCCATAAAATTCTATAATTTTAGGAAGGAACTTTTCTTTATTTTGTCTCATAATGTTACCGTTACTAAATATATGTGGTTCCTTACATGGTCTTGCATAGTCTGGTTGTAAGCCATGTAGAAGTTTCCTGAACTTGCATAAAACAAAAATACACTCTACACAGCTCTAGCCTTTTCAGATTTTTCTTTTTACATTTTTTACAAATTATTTTAATATTATGGAAGAATGCACACACACCTTTCTATTCTTTCACATTCAGAAAAATAAAAATTTAACAGAAGACAAAATAAATCAGGAAAATTATTTTTAAAAATGTTATTTTAAAAATCAAGAGGATTGAGCTATGTCTATTTTCTTTTACATTCTCTAAGTAACTTTTAAAAAGTCAGAAAGTAAATGGTAAAGATAGATAAATGGTAGATAAATGGTAGATAAAGGTAGATAAATGGTCTTACTACCTCTAGAGAAATGAAAATAATTATACACAGAGTTCTTAATTCCAATTTTTTTTCTCTGTTATTTTCTTTCCAAATTTTGGTGAAGAACTTCATCAATAAATTCAGTAACATTGCAAATTTTCACTTCTGAAAGAGAAAACCCATTCCCCATTCTTAACACATTATTTAAGATCTGCTGCATTCTTCAGTATTCTTCATGTCTTCCACTCCTAAAGGTATTCATAAATATATAACCAGCTATTAACAAGAATTGAAAATCCTCTGGCTCATCTTTGGTGAGCCCAAAGGTCAGTGATCACCTTAAAAGAAAAATCCTAAAAATTGAAGTTTTCACTAGAAATAAACATCAAAGCTTTTGATTAAAGAATGGCTTTGGGTCTATTGAGGAAAGGAAATAGTGGCTTTGTCCTTCCTCTCTGAGGTCAGTCACAATCATGGCAGGGTTCATATTTTGTTCCCATTTCCAACACTCTGGACCACTCTGCCTGGATTTCATCCAGTGTCCTTTCAAGCCTGACCAGAATAAGGTGAATATCAATGCAAATAAATTCAAGGGCAAAAGCATGGGGCAGTGACATGTCTGCAAAACAAAAAATAAGACTCTACAACAGCTGTGTGGTATCAGTTTTGCTCGATGCTGCAAAGACCTGGGGCATTACGCAAGCTGACAAGAAAAGATTTGATGCATTTGATAGCAGGTGTTTAGGAGGGATCAGTAATGTCAAGTGGCATCACTATGTCAGGAACATCGAGTTTCAGGAGAGAACAAGAAAGGAGAAGATTGTGGACTTCCTAACAAGGCAGTGACTTCCATGGTCCCACCACTCCATGAGCAAGCTATGAGTCTGGAGGGTAGGGCAAGGTCTTGTGAGCTGGGTTTGTTCCTCCTGGCTTCCCAGCCCAAGCTGAGACCTATCAAAGGCTGGGGAAGACAGGAGAAATCTCTTGTAGATTTTGACTTAACTTGTCTGCTGAGGATGAAAAAGCCTTGGGGCAAGGACTGTTCTCCTGCTTCTCCAGGGCGTAGGACATGGTCAATACTCACTAGCCCAGTGGGAGAAGGGAGGAGGGAAAGAGGTGAATGGGAAAAGAAAAATAAAAGACATCTTTTTGCAGAACTGCTCTTCATCAGGAATATTCACATGAATCAAGGATTTCCAGAGCAGGCCTCCAGGGTTTTGTAATGAAAACTTAAAGCATGCAGACACAATGGGCTTTAACAGATTCTGCAGAGCCAAAATCTACAGCAGTAGGCTCACTCAACTCCAATGAACTCCCACAGATGTGAGAGCATAGAAGTCCCCTGTTGTTCACATTTTCTCTCAGAAACAGCCTTTCTGCATGTGGCTGAAGAGCATCTCTCAGTAACACACAGAAGAAGATAACTTAAAACAGATGGGAGCAAGAAATACTAAAGCCAGGCCATATGGGTAGAGTGGACCTGTTTGAAGCAAGCGCAGCCAAATGGATTATGATGTAGTAATGTGTGAAAGAGGTTGCACTATTGTATGGACTATCTGTAAGTGGAATTTTTTCATGATTGAATCAAGAAAAGGAAATGTACTCTATCCAAATGTTAATGAGAACCATACTTCAAAAATATTCATGTTGAGTTCTTATATCAAATAATGTAAAAAATAACTCACTGTCCAAACTAGGATCTTACCTTTTTGTTATTTATTTTTAAAACTCTTACTGAGGTTTTAAATATTCTCCTTAAATCTGCAGCTGGTGATGTTTATTCTTTTTTTTTTTAATTTTACAATGTCTTTAGACTTCAGAAAATGTAGGTAGTAACTAAAATGGGCCATTAAGGTAAAAAAATCAAATCCCTATTAGAGGTATATATCTCTGGGTTTGAGCTAGAATGTTTTGCTTTACTTTTCCATGAGCCGTTTAGGATAGCCTTCCAAGAATAGACACAACTAAAATATAATAGTTCTACAAGTAAAAATGTTATTTCTCTGCAATATTCTAAGCTGTGTTTTAAAAGCCAGCACAGGAACACTAATCAACGATTCCACAAACAGAATCTATTACAAAATTAATTTTAAACCAACAATACTTACCCCAAGCTATTTTGAGTTGAATGTTTGGCTCTAGTGTTGACTAAAAGTGAAAATATTTATTCAGGCAGCTAACTGGCCTATCAAACATCCAGCATTTGGGAGATCTCATGACAGAGCAAACACTCACACGAGTGTGAGGACAGCACCACATTTCAGCAGCACCACGGCGTGCCAGGGTTCTGCAGAATGAGACCTGGGTAACACCAATGACATTTAGCAAATTACTGCAGAAAACTGATAAGGGCATGATCCTTTTTTATGCCAAAGATCACGCATAATGCCTGCTGTGCTTCAGCACCTTTTCATAAATATAGAATGAAAGCTCGTGGCAATATGCTGACAGATGCCACAGAGCAAGCAGTGATTCCCCCTGCCCCAGGCATGGAAGCTGTACCTGGAAGCCTCATGGTGTAACCCTGTGGCTGATCCCACAGCTCAGGATGTTTTAGCAATTGTGCAGGACAGAAAGTTGGATGAAGTGCTGAGTTTTGAAGGATGAGATTAACTCTTACTGGATTACATGGCAAAAACACAACACAGCCTTGTGTAGGCAGTGTGTGGTCTCATGCTGCATGTAGCTGTGTGTGTGTGCATGCAAATATACATATAGAGAGAGGGCTGAAGGGAAAGTGTGCTAAAAACTGGTTTAGAGGAATTTATAGAGCAAACTTTGGCATCAGGAGATGGTAATTACTATTAAAATATCTTCCATGTGTGTCAAATGAGGGACTGTGCCTGAAACAAGAGGAATTGAGAGAAGCCTCTTTCATACACTCTAAGACTGGATCCTGACCTAGGTCATCTGGGGCCTTTCCCACCAAAAGACCCTGGAGACAGGACTCCAGCCAATGGCAGCTAGATAATGGCATGTGATTAATGCGGGATGGACAGGGGCACGTGGATAATCTTCCAGAGAAAGTGCATGGATCCCCTGCTGACAGATGGGATGGGAAGGGTACCACCTTCCTGTTGCATGTCAGCCCCAGAGGATTTGAGAGTTTCAAGATCTAACAGATAATTACCTAAAGGGCTGTCAGAGCCATGGAGGTGTTTCAGTGACCCCATGCTCTGGTCACACCAAGTTTGACCCTTTGGCTAATTGTGTGTGATAGGGGTTGGC
This sequence comes from Toxostoma redivivum, assembly GCA_013397375.1. Classification (NCBI taxonomy): domain Eukaryota; kingdom Metazoa; phylum Chordata; class Aves; order Passeriformes; family Mimidae; genus Toxostoma; species Toxostoma redivivum. The sequence goes on along the minus strand of VXBI01005818.1, from coordinate 595,323 downwards.
CTTCAAGGTTCACCACAGAGGCCCATTTTCCAGGGGAACACGTAGCACAGAGGTATCACTTCAGCACCTTACAAACTCCATGATTATCAGTGGGAAAAGCACATACATGGATGCATCAAGGTCAAGTACACTTTTCCCTGTCTATTCAATAGTGATGGCAGCTGTCTAATATTTAACCTGGTTCATTATTATGGCTAGTAGAGGATTTCCTAAATACCTTTTTCTTCAGAAAAATTATCAGGATCTTCTCTCTTTTAGTTAGAATAAAGCCTTCTCTCTCAACTCTAGGAGCAAAAAGGCCAAATCTTTGTGCTAGTAAGAAATAACATCATGATCTGGGTATATTTCATATGTAAATTCAGGGGTGAAGTATACCAATACAAAAATTAGTGGTAACTGCAGTTTTGCAATCTTAGTATGTTATTCATGTCATTTACTGTTATCCCAGTTGAAAATTACAAGTGCAGTGCTGTGCAATTGTTTCATGCCATAGCTTCTATTTTTCCTGGCCACTCTTTTCCTCCAGCCATGGGAGGGCAGGGGCAAGAGTACCTCTGGGATTAAGAAAACAACCCTGAGTATGCTTCTGCACAGAATGACAGCAGCCCTTTCTGGGAAGTGATTGCACAGCATTTCTTGCAGAAGAGGCAGCACACCACTTTGTCTGGGTTTTTGTGGTATTCCAGATCATAGGATGGACGTAGCATGGCAGACTAAGTGCAGTGTTAAGTGCTATAGTTTCAAGTTAAGGTGCAATTGTCTAGGTAAGAAAGGCAGAGCATCTTGGCCACAGCCAGCTGTTTCCCAAACTATACAAACCCCTTTGATTGGGAACAGCTCTCTACAGACTCTGTTTTTGCTGGGGCAGAGAGTTAAGATCAAATCAATGAATGGCCTCATTCACAGCAAAGGATTTTTGTGGCAAAAGATTTTGCTGAGGCAAAAAGGTCTTTAGAAAGAAGAGTGTGGGTCTCCTTCATGTCTCTGTGTTCTCATGAACTTGGCAGAAGGAAGGAAAGGACTAGGCTTAGATTATGACATATTTATATAGCTTATAACTCATAACTAGTAACTTTTCTTTTGTTAGAATAACGGTTCTGTCAAAACAAAAATTCTTCTGACTAATTTAATTTGTTAAAGAAGATTGTAGAAACTTTTAAAACTATTTTATCTACTATAGAAAGAGGAAATAAAAGCAGTTTGGCAGAAATATTTCAGCTATACTTGAATGTGGTTGGCTCAGGTGGTGGGCAACTGGAGGGAGGGTTTTTTTTCCAAACTGGAATTTCTAAACACATTCTTTTAATTCTGACTGAGAATGGAAACAGAATCTGAAATGGCAGAATTTTCCACAAGATAAAAACTCCAGTTTTGACTTAGCACTAAGACAGAAATGAAGATGAAAAGTTATAGCAAAACAGAATTTAAACACTCATAAAGAATAAATCCAGGCACTTCAGACCTCAAATAATTTTTAGGTACAAGGGGAAATCTTAGGGGAAACCTTAGAGGTGTTGAGGTCTCTTTCAAGGATGCATGTCCAAGAAGATGCCACTTTTCTCTCTTGTACTGACTGTCCCTGCTGCTGGCTCAGGGGGACCATGGTGACTCTTTGCTACTGCATCCTTTTCATACAGCACTTGTGAACATAAATTCCATAGAGCTTGTGGAAAGTGAGCAAGATTATCAGTCCTCATGCCCACAATGTGCTCAGGTAAAGAAGGAGCTGACCTGTGGCTAATTTCAGTGGGGAATTAACAGACCTGGGTGTATAAGTCATCCAAACAATACCTGGCTCACCATCAAAGGTAGGTGAGGGGGGGGCAGGAAGGGCAAGGGTGGCAACATTAGACATCAGAATAACTTATAAAGGTCTCAAAGGGGGAGTTTCCTTTGTTCCAAAGAAAAATCTGGCTGATCATGACAGCTCCTATGAATTTATAGTAGGTGGAGGTTCATGCCTCCCCTGCACCTACGCAAGTTTTATTCAAGATGATCCCCAGAAAACAAACCCCATGGTTACTCCTTCCCACTGTGGGTTGTGTTGGCAGCCCAGTGGTGCTGTGGCAGTGGTCAGTTTGCTCATTGGCCCAACACACCACTGCTTGCTGACAAAAAAAGCAATGTGGGTGTACATTCTCCACAACCAACTTCATAGGATCACAGAATGGTTTTTGTTGCAAGGGACCTTAAAGACCATCTAGTCCCACACCCCCAGCCACACCTTGTATCAGATCAGTTTGCTCAAAGCCCCATCCAACCTGGCTTTGAGCACTTCCAGCCTTTTGTCCTGGCCATCAGAGATTGTTCCACAGGAGCTTAGGATTTGGGTTTACAGTCCATATTCCACATACTGGTGTTTGGCACATGGTGGGAAAAGAAACCTTGCTCTTTCTCTTCTGGCTTCCCTAGTCACATTGAGTTTTTTGTTGCTTAGAATTTAATCACTCTAATTTGTGCTCAAAAAAACCCCCTATATTTTTCAAGTTGGAAAAGCTTTTCAGTCCTCTTTAGGACATTCACCATAGGAACAGAAGTATTCCCCTCTATCTCCAAACCATCGAGAGTTTGGGGTCATTCTTGCATATATTTTGGAACTTTTCACACTGAAAAATTCTACTTCTCTTTCCATGGGACATTTTTATTACAGACCTGATCCTCTTCACCTTCAAAACAAAACTCAGGAGAAAGAAATCATTCCAAATGAGTCTATACAAAAAGAGCCACGTTATTTTTCTAACATGGTTTTTCATATTGATTTTCACTGAAATACTGTGCATAGTTTTCAGTCAATTGTAACTGCTGTGATGAAATATCCTGTTTAGAGCAGGAATAACTTGCATGGCACATGGTTTTGTTCCTAAATATGCACTTCTATTAAAAAAATATCTTCCAGGGTCAAAACTTCAGTGCTCCTAAACTACTTAGGAGCTTAGCTGATCTCATTGCTGTTCCCTCTGAAAGCTAAAAAAACTATATTGAATATATATATATATACATATTCCATAAACAAGTAGGATATGTCATTTGCTGGGTCTTTATTGTCTTTGAAACACAGAGAGAGCCCAAAATTTGTGCTCAGATCTACACTGCAACAACACAACGTGTACCTATGTCTGTGCCCTGGTGGGAGAAGGGATTGCGAGCCTGGAGGATCATCAGGTTCAAAATAAAGGTTGCCTGTCCTGAGGATTCACAGTCTAAATAGTTCAGCAGTTGTAAAGGAGAGGGGGGTGTTGTTTTTAGTGAAATCCAAGGTGGCAGCATCCTTGGAACGCAGCTCTTGTTTGTACAATGGAGCTTTTACACCAACATTTGCACGGCTCAGCTTCTCCTCTTAAGCTTTTAAGCTTTTAACCTTGACCTGCTTTGCAGTGGTTTAAAGGGCATTGGTGATTTTACTCCCCAAGCGTCTCCTACCACGTGAAGCAAATCCCACATGGAGGGTGCAAGTGCCTGTCTGGGACCTGGGTAAGGAGCACACAGCAGGGGGAGAGGGTAAAAATATTCATTTTAGCAGATGAATGTTGGGCTGGGCACATAACAAGTGCTATGAATTATGCAGGCAGCCAGAGGAGAACCATGAGACCCACACCTTCCTGTCACACCCTCTGCTTATGCCCCTTCCCTTGCAGAAAGGGCTATTTTAGGAATGTTTAGGAGAGCTGAAAAATATTTAATTAGGACTATTTTTTACCATCCTGTTAATAAAATAAGGGGCCTTAATTGCTTTGCTCTATCACGTGCCTTCATTCTGACCAAAAATAGCCTACACTGTTCATAAGAACATTACAACTGTAAATTCTGATAACTTGAGAACCAGGAATGAGCATCGATATCTAAAAATGTCCCTTTTCGACAGCACTGAGACACAAGGGCTAAATCTGGATATGAAGCTATGGCATTTTTTACTATAAACAAATGCTGTCAGTGACTGAGTACTTTGATCTGCTAGACCACGAGCCAGAGTAGATTTGTGGGGAAATATTCCAATGACAAAGCACTTGTGAGAGGGGAAGGGACAGGGCTTAGCAGGGAGCCTATATGCTGCCAGATCAAGAAATTAGAGGGTGGATTGCAGATGAAACTAGGAAAGAATGTGTTCTGAAGACATTTATTATAGTCTACTTAGGACTTGAGCTTTTTTGTATTTATTCACCCCCTCAACAATATATTTATTTATTTGTGCATATATATATATCTCTATATATTTTTTTATTTACGTGAAAACATGTGTGATGCCCTCCTGCCTGTATTGCCATGAAAAAGAATTTTGAAATATTTATAAATAAATATATGATATTAATATCTTATATATAAATAAATATATATGTATGATTGTTTTTTATCTACTAGATCTGGGAGGGAAACCATCCCCACCAAGGCTTACACCAGTAGCACAGTGGCACAATGGCACCCTCTGTTGCCCTGCATGATTCCTTTGATGGCTGCTCCCACGTGGATATATTAACTCCTGAAAACATCTGTGCAACACCTTCTCCAAATCTGACTCCTTCCTGCCCAACCTCCGTGTTTGTTTGGAGTTATTTCCCTTCTTAATAAAATCCAGTTTGTTCTTCGAGCCTTTACTGGAGGAGATGGCAAATTCTGAGATTAATGAGCAGGAGGGAGCTGTGAGAGCCTGTATTGCTACACTCACTTCCAGAATAGCAGCCTTCTGTCCCCGTTTTGTCCTCCCTAACACAGCTAATGACAGCTTCCTGCAATAGTGGCATTAAACACTGAGCTCAGTCCTGCAGAATAGTGATCATTTCTGGGAGATGCTGTGTGAGACGGCGCCCGGCGCTTCCTGGAAAGTGATTAGTCCTAATGAGATCAGGTTGTCCAACTCTCATCCCATTAATTAAATCACAACTTCTCCTTTTTTTTTTTTTTTCAGTTGCACAAAAGCTTGATTCATGAATTAAAATAGTGAATCTGATTGTAACTCTGATCCTCTGTGTGTTCATAATTAAACAACCAGTTCCTTTTATGAATTGAAACAAAATTCCTTCTGGGGCATGGTAAGTTTTCACTCCTAATCATATTCACTTACATCTATGTGACTACACTTTAATTGCTCATTAATGGGATAACACATCTTGTTCTTGCTGGACTTTCCTAATTATGACATTTTTGAACTGTAAGGACACCAAACTCTTCTCATATACTCATTTTTTCTGTCCTTTAGCTTCCCACACTCTGCCATGTTACTAAGAATAATAAAACAATCTTGCTCTAACATTATAATTTACGTCTGATTTTACTGTGTTGGCATAAGAAAAATTAGATATGTGCTTTCCATTATTGCTGATATGTCTGCCTACTTTCCCCAGTGGAGTCTGAAAAAATTATCAAATGCTCTCCTTAAAACTGATAACTTAGGAATGATCAGTCAGAAGTCATCAAATGTCAACATCAGCAGATTTTAATTTAAAAAAACCACATGTTTTCTTTGATAAGTGTTTCCTAGATAAAATCTGCTACACTGAAAGTCTTCAAAATTTGATAAAAGGTGAGGTGAAGAGAAATTCAGAAAGCAAAAATGTGACATAAATGCCAGTTTGGATTTTGCATGTACATAGTAATTTTTCAGAATCTATGCCTTATTCACTTGCTTTCACACAAAGAAGATGTTATCAAGAAGTCAAACTGAGTTTTATCCCAGGCCTCATAAAAACAAGCATGTTTGACAGTTGTGGGAAAGAAGGGGGCTCAAGATGGATCTATTGTTCTTGCAGAAAGATCTCATTTCAAAAGTTAAATTACTCGTAATGATTCCATGTTAATTTGTTATTTGAATCCCCTGCAGTCCCACTTTCCCCAGGCAGAGCTGGATGATGGGAGATGGTAAGGACATTACTTAAGCTTTTTGGCTTAGAGTAGATCTCTGCTGAAATAAGTTCTGATTGCTGCTGAATTAGATACACGTTTTATTTTTCTTTTAAAATTAAACCTGAATGTTTCAGAATTCAACAAAACCATTTATTTTCTGATTTTTACTTATGATTTTGTTAAAAAACCACCCAACAACACAATGTTAAAATGCCAAAGAAAAGTTTCTCTGAAACAAAACCAAGTCCAAAATAGCAGTATTTTAAAAACAGCACGTTTCAACAGGACGGAAATTCTTTCCCCTTTTTATTTTCTTAAACTAAAGTGCTGACAAAATCAATACATTTTCTGAAGTGTTTCATTTTGACCAAATTTGCATGTACTGGTAGAAAAATGGATCCACTAAACTGATTATGAGTGGTTGAGGCTGTATGTTTTTCTTTTTTGGGTTAAGGCCCCTAAAAGTCTACCAAGACTGACTTAGTCTTTCCTGAATAGAGAAATTCTTCTAATAAAGACAGAAACTCCAAACAAGACCCAGAATTGTTGTGACTCTCATCCAGAAAGTTGAGAGGTGTCTGGCAAAAATACAATACAGAGCCGGATATTAATGGGTACAGGCTACTTTAGGCAGTGTGTTTGGAATTCCAAAGCACCATATAAAGAATAGAGATGAAGGAAAAGGTGGATTGTCTGGAGACAAAGATGCATATGAAGAATAATATTTCTGACTGGAAGCTGATTGGAAGCTGGTGAAAGGAAGGCAAGAAGGGAACCCCAGAATCTACAGACCTGTGTGTGTCACTTCAGTGCCTGGTAAAGTTACGGGAAGATTGTTCTGAGAGGTACTGAAAAACACCTGAAGGACAATGCAGTCATTGGTCACAGCCAGCACAGCCTCGTGAGAGGGAAGTCCTGCTATCAAACCTGAGCGCCTTTTGTGACAAGGTAACACACCTGGTTAAACAAGGGAAGCCAGTCAATGTAAAATCTTGGCTTTCAGTAACGCTTTTCATTCTGTCTCTCATAGTGTTCTTCTGGAAAAAATGTCCATGGCACAGAGAGATAAATTCACCATTTTGCTGGGCAATCACCAACCATGTGAGGTTCAACAGGGAAAGCGCCGGATTCTGCACCTGGGATGGGGCAGCCCTGGATGTACGGACAGGCTGGGGAATGAGGGGCTGGGGAGCAGTGCCAGGGAAAGGGACCTGGGGTCCTGCTCAGTGGCAAGTTGAACATGAGCCACAGTGCCCTGGAGCCAGGAGGGACATCCCTGTGCTGGGGACAGCAGGCACAGCATCACAGCCAGGCAAGGGAGGGATTGTCCCGCTCTGCTCTGGGCTGGGGCGGCCTCACCTCAGTGCTGGGGGCAGCTTTGGACACCACAGCATAAAAATGACATTAAACTATTAGAGAGTCCAAAAGAGGGCAACAAAGATGGGGAAGGGCCTTGAGGAGAAGCTGTGTGAGGAGAGGCTGAGGGCACTGTGTCTGTTCAGCCTGGGGGAGACTGAGGGGACACCTCAGTGCAGTTACAAATTCCTGGGGAGGGGAAGAGGAGGGACAGACACTGATCTCTGCTCTGGGGTGACAGTGACAGGACCCGAGGGAATGGCCTGAAGTTGTGTCAGGGGAGGTTTAGGCTGGATATCAGGAAAAGGTTCTTCCCCAGAGGGTGGCTGGGCACTGAACAGGCTCCCCAGGGCAGTGGTCACAGCCCCAGCCTGACAGAGCTCCAGCAGTGTTTGGACAATGCTCTCGGCATAGGGTGGGACTCTTGGGGATGGGGCTGGGCAGGGCCAGGAGCTGGACTGGATGATCCTTGTGGGTCCCTTTCAACTCAGGATATTCTGTGATTCTGAGCAACTCTGTGAAAACCCTAATACAATAAGCCAGGAAACCAAAAGAGGCCACAGAATGCTGTCTGTCCTTAAACAAAGACAGATTCATAGCAGGTGACTCCTGTTTTCCCACTAGTTCACAAATATTTTGTTTAGCTACACAGATTCCCTGGAGGTGGAGAGCATGTTGTCAGGTCAGAGGACCTGCTGTTGGGTTATATCATTGTTATGAAAGTCATGCTGCTAAGGAGCTTAGAGTTGTACCCCATACTGAGAATAGTCTAAATAATCTGTGACTCAAAGCATCTCTCATCAGGGATCACTGTGAACACGACCAATTTCAGCTGACCCAACAAGCTAAATACAAACATGTCAAGATCTCAATAGCATAAGAACATTTGTTTTCAATATCCTGAGTGTGAAATCAGGGCCAATGGGCAACATTTATTTGGTAATGGTTTTGTTTGCCAGATGTTTTTTTTTCTCTGATTTTACTGCAGAGCACATATGAGTATGTGCTGGAATTAAAATGATGGAAGGAAAGGGCCCAGTAGCCAACTCCTGGTTTATTGCAACAGCATAAACGGATTTCCAAGACAAAAGCCATTACTCCACATTTGCATGGGTGTGAGATATGAACCCAGCCCATTCTCTTAAGGGAACATCTCTTGTAAACAAATAAATTAACCTTTGAGCCCTTTGAAATTAAGTTTTGAGAGTGGTAGGGCAAGAAAGAGCACAGACTGTAAACTCTGCTCTCTCTTAGGCTGAAGGTTGTGCCTTCCAGAGGGAAAAAGCAAAGTGAACCTCACCCAGTGCCCCAGGTGTTGAGGCTGACAATGACTGATCCTTCTGAAGCTGCCAGGAGCCCAGAGGAACCTGCAGGAGACACCCCAAACAAGGAACACAAACAGGTAAAACTGCAGGTGAGATGAGGCATGGAGATGTTTTGCTTGGGACCCTGGCAAGGCTCCCCACCCATTCTCCCTCCCCAGCCATACCTACAATGCACTGCAGGAATGTGCTCTTTGATGAAAACCACTTTTTCAACAAGTAACTTAACTTTTAATTGTAATTTCTTTTTGGATTGCAGTAATTGTCAAGATGGACACATTAAATATGGAAGCTGAGTAGTGCTGGACCAGAGAAAGGTTTCTGACTTTAAATGAACTGCACTTACTGAGTTCTGTGTCCACATCAAAGGTATTTTGAAAGGAAATAGAGCTGACACACTGTTACACTTCTATCAAAGTATCAAATATAATTTTATAGATAATTGCTGCTGTAACATATTCTGTGAAGAGACTACATCAGGAATACTGAGACATAGCTCAAAATGATAATGTGTTTTTCCCCAAGGTTGTCAAGAGATTCAGAGCAGGAATAGTGGCAGGTTAAAACAGAGCAAATATTTGCAGTGCAATATTTTATTCACCAGAAAATTCCTCAAGTTTCTTATAGATAATTTTGGCTGATAAAGCATTTCTTTAACTGCAAAGTTTTATTTGAGTGCTTTTAGAAGCACTACTGAGTGTGAGCCCAGGAGGAAAGACTGGGGTTATTTTTAGAATGCTAACTCCTAGATAAAACCAGAGCACTCCTTTTTGCAATACATTTTTTGTAAGCCTTTGTAGATTATTTGTTAATTCTGGAGATTGTATATGGAATGATTTGTCCATGATAGAGATGTCCTTAAGCCAAAATCTCAGGTTCTGGAGCTTTACATACAGCTCTCCCCTTTTTCCTTTCCAGGGTCATAACCCTGGGAGGACAATTCCCCAGAGTCTGGAGGGAATTTGGGTCTGAATTTGAAATTAAAGTAAGGTTCATCCACTGAATACATACTCTTATTTACCAAAGGAAGCCAAGCTCAAACCACATCATGTTGAACTTTGGCCATATATTTTATAAGATATGACTTCAAATGCAAGAAGGCATGCCAGCTTAAGAAAATACCACTCTTTCCTCATTTCAAACAGATTTTCTTTGCTTTTCTAGGGTTTGCCCTCTTCACTGCTCGAAGAGTAAGTATTCAGTTGATAAATGGGAGACCTCTTCCAGATAGGGTCCATCTTGGCTACACTCACACTATTAAAAAATGTAAATACAATTTGTAAGGGAATCCAGAATTTTCTAGGAATGCTTAAACCCTGCAGGAGTGTCAAATTCTTCAGGGTCTGTCCAGATGGTTTAGTTGGGATATGAGTGCTCACCGCACCCGAGGAAACCCAAACTAGAACTTAGGAGGGTTTATTAGCAAATCCCACACACACTGAGCTATCCTTATAAATACCTAAGGAATTAATTTATAGGTTAGCCCAGAGTACAAAAAGAGGAATGCACTGGTTTTTCCACAGATGGTTATGTGAAAAAATATTTCTCCACCAGTTGTTATTACTTTGAGATAATATAAATTACTCCTGGCTTCTACAAATGGGTTCAGTGGCAGATGCAGTCAATCAAGCAGGGCCTTGCTCTGGATTTTAGCAGCACTTTAGGACAACAAGCATAAATGCTTCACTAATATTTAAGATGGGATTCATTGATGTGGCCATGCTATTTCATATACATAACTTAAAAACATCTTTTTAAAAATAGACACTCAATAAGCTTTCTAGCTGCAGAGGATCCTACATAACCCCTTAAAGAACATGAAAATTCCACCAGAACAAGCTCCTTTCTATTCATTCCTGATATTATTTCACACTGAAGCTGGTCAAATATTTAAATACTCCATGTGCAGCCCTTTTTCTTTTTTTTTACTTCAAACAGTTCAGTACAAATGATAGCATTTAGCTCTGTAAGCTCCCTGAACCTTGTATTAATGTCTGGTTGCTGAACTGAGCTGCTGCCTTTATTGTTGCCAGTCAGAGGAGCTGAAACAATGCAGGTCTCTGATAAGTCCTATGCAAGGTTGTGGATGACAGAGAATCCACATTTATAGTTCACAGCTTGGTGCCCAAATGTGATATATATTATTATTATTAGGCCTGTAAAAAGAGTAAATTCACTTTTTTTTGCATTATTAAATGTGATTGTTATGTTTATATTAAAATAGATAATATTGCAAAAAGTGCAAGGGGGAAGGAACCTCTTTATTACATTGGAGGTATTGTAGCAGGTTGATGTTTGGGGAAAAGGAGGAGGAATTGCACTTTTCCTGAGAGCAAGAGCCCACCTGCATAAAGAGGCTGCCACAGACAGCTCTGTTGTCTTGGGTAGGAGAAGCAGGAAACTGGTCTGCAGCACCAGTGAATAGGAAGGTCTTAGCAGAGTCACAAACTAGACACTTGCCAAAAATATTGAGATTTTAATCCCCAGAATTACTGAGCAAGTTCTTCCTCAGTTTTCACAGTTGAGACTCGCTCTGGGGGTCTGTGTCCCTGGCTTCCAGGCAAAGCAATGTGGACAAATGGATGACCAGAACTGCACCCTGAAAGTAATCTGCTCATGAAAACTGTCGTGGAATATTGGATTGGACCAGCTCTGTGATGGTCATGGTAAGATTTCACAGTTATACTCCAAAGCAGCTGAAGCCCCTTCAGTCAGGTTCTGATAGCCAACATCAGCCTTTTGAAGTGAACCATGGGGTGATGAGAACTGTTTGCCCAAACATTCACTGTTCAGTGAACAAAGTGTTTTGCTAGAGCTGCCCCATAAGCAGAGATTTTTTACAAAATCAGTGATATTATGCTCACCCCTGTGCTAAAGCCTCCTGCAGCTGCCAGAGTGTGCAGTGGTGAGGGTGCTCCCTCAAGGGAAACCTGTGCAGACTCCCATATTTTCTGACTTTCATGCTTCTGCGAGGCAATGCTGTGACTACATTAATGTCATTTTTGTCATTTAATACTGTAGCTAACCCACATAATTGTTAAGGGACTACATAGTGCAATTTAGCATAATTAAGACAATTACACAGTTAAGCACCACGAGCAGTCAGTAGCCCAAGTTTTTGCCCTAGTGTAAGGGAACCTAAAGGCTCCATATATTGTTCCTGTGCACCCGTGGGGCTTTGGCTGCTGATGAGCATGAGAATGATCATGGTGCACTTTTTACCAGGGGAATGCACTTGAAGGAAGAGGGGGATCTGAGCCTATTCCCATCACCCATATGTTACCATGTGGGAACTTGACCTCTGAGTGTGTGATTTGAGCCATGCTTGAGATCTCACCAAGGGAAGATACTCAACACATTTCCTCTGCATTTTACATCCATCTGAAATGTATTTAGCTAACTTTTGAGGTACCTTGCATGTTAAACCTTGTACCACAATTGTAACCTCTCCAGTTTCCCTTATTCACACAGTATTTGATTTGGACGACATATTTTTATAATATTTATTTTTCAGCCTGTTTTGAGACTCTCATGTTAATGCCACAAGAACTTCAGTCTCCTGTATAATATTTCAGACATGGAGGGGAAAAAAAAGAAGAAATAAAGAAGAAAAACCAGCCGTCTGCATCCACTTAAACTACATTACAATAAAGCTCAGTAAAGATCTGATCAGCAGTTTTTTTGCCTGCTCTGATTTAATATGAAATAAATTAGTGGAAAATCTAAAGGCTGAAAGGAAATTTTTTGCCACTGTTTAAAACAGGACATGAATCCTTTAACATAATATTTACACACATTATATTAAATATTTTCTGCAAAGGTAAAATTTAGCACTGCCAGCTTCAGACACACTGGGAAGGAAATTTGTTTACACTTAATAAATCTGATTTTGAGAAGAAAAAGTTTTATTCTTTTTTTTTTTCTTCCTGTGTATACACTAGCATTGACAGAAAATCCTTATTTCAAATTATGTAAACGTACTAATTAAAAAACTGTGTAACACTTAAAGGAGAAGACACAATTTGTTTTCTATTTGATAGTGTTTTCATTTTGCCCTTCAGAGTTGCTATGATTTGTTATCTCTGATGGTTTACAAAGCTTCTGAGATTCTTAAAGCACCATGGTCTTCAGTGATCTCTATATCCCAGCATAGCTTTATTCATGATCATTGCTAGTAGATTTGGCATGAATTTTCTGACAATATACTTTAATATTTGGGAGGGAAGGTGTCTGCCAAGAAATATCAAATTGTCAGACGTGACGTTTTCACCAGAAAGCACTGGCCAGTTTCTCCAGGGAAAATTTCAGGGTCCAGAATTGAACTGCTATTCAAAACAAGAAGATGGACTTTTTCCAGGGAAGACTCCACAGTCCCCAGCCCAACTGTTTCAGAATATTTTGGAAGACAAAATATAAGTCTTCTGCTCTGTTGACCCAGAACAAGGACATGGATTTATAATTTCAGAGCCTTAAACCTTCAGTTTTATGTTGGGACAGTGTGTAAGGTGCGTATGATGTAGCCAGGTGGAGATGAGAACATTTTGAAAAATCAAGAGAGCTTTCATGAAATAGAAAAACAGTTTCCTACAGAGCTGCAATTAAAATCATGCCCAATCCCTTGAAAACACACACTGTTTATTAAGGAAGTTACTAAGATGTGCCATAGCTCCCAGGCAGAGGTGAGAAAGAAGTCTTAACTCACCATCTACTTCTTTCATCTGAGATTTATCATCTAGCCAGACAACTTGGATCATTAGCACATCAAAGATCTTAAAACATCCCAGATGAAAAAAAGAAAAACTTCTTTAAGACCATGGCATTTCAAAGATCAGCCATGTTTTTGTAGATTTTAAGATCATATGGAAACTTTGCAGTCACCTTCTCTGACATCTGCAGAGCATAGCCCAGATGAGGCTGCCCAGCAATTCCTAAATTATTTCCAATAAATTGCGGTTGACTCAGGGCATCTTTCTTGGAAAGACATTCAGTCTGATTTAAAGACTATAAGCAACTGAGAATCCACCACATTCTTTGGCAAGCTGCTAGTTACAAACAGGGCAAAATCTCACCAACGGGAATGAGAGTTTTGTCTGGACTCAAATTTAATCTGCAGATTAAATATTCACAAAATGTAGAATTATTAAATATTTACAAGAGAAGTGGGTTGTAATTCACTCCTTCCAGAAATCATGAGACTGTAATGATAAGCAAAGTAAGAAATTGGGGAAATTAGCAGGTTTGAAACAATTTTTTAAAGTCTGATTAAGGTGCACAAAAATACCAATATAAGCATGAGAATGTTCATCCAAGACACATTTTTTATGGTTTTGAAGTCTAAAATCTTAGTGTTCAGAGATAGTATCTCTTTAAAATACACAAGCAAACCAAGGCATAAAAAGTCTGTTCCTCTATCTTTGCTCCTAGGACAGGTCTTCTGATGCCAGTAAGAGTCCTAGAAAAACATGAGCAACACTCATTCCTCTAGTCAGAAATTGCTTGTATGGCAGGACTTCCAATAGAAAACTGATTTTATCTTGCCATGACCAAGTTTTGGCCAATTGTTTTGCTATACTGACAGGCAGAAGTCCTCAGTTAGCCCTATGAAAAGCAGACAGGCATAATGTAAACAGAGTTTCTGTTTACTCTGAAGTCAGAAAATTCATTCCAAGAGAACAATAAATGTGGGACCACATGCATTGTTTACTTATCTTTAGGAACATTGTTATTCCCCAAACAGGCTGACTACTTCTCACTACTCTTGGTCAGCTCCTTTTGCAAATGCATCTCATCAGCTTCAGCTAATTCATCACTGTGGTTTGACAATAATCACTGACTTTCTTTCTAAAGATAATCTGTGTTTAAAGGCTCCGTTATATAATATGCTATAAGCCAAATATCTTGCAACATTTGGAAAGGTAGGGCAGTAATGTTCTGCCAGATTCCTCTCAGCATTTAAACATCATATTTTACATGCCAAAAGTTCCTTCAATTAATAATGGCTTGTGAGCTTTAAAATGGATAATTTATATCTGAAAACAATTAGGGAAGGCAGTTTAGAAAAACTTATCTTTGTTTTGGGAGATGTTACCACAAAAAATGTCACTGAAAGAGAGAGAAATAAACAGACTGAAATTCAAGAATGTGTCCTGGCCCCTTGGGAAAAGTCAGTGATAGTTCAGTGCCAGTTTCCTTCAAAGGTGATTCTGGAGAAAGAAAGATTTTTCAGAGACATCCCAGATAAGTGAGTGAGTCCTTGTGAGTTTGAAGAAGCAACAGAGAACAGTAGAGGCAAAAAAGGGGTTTTCAGATCAGTGAGAAAGAGCATCCTAGAAAGTGGAAAAGACATAAAGCTGAAAATCTGGGGCAAAAATAAGTGGAAGCATATCTAAAATATTCACAGAAGAGAGGAGAGAGGTTGGAGAAGAAGTTTAGAGCCTCAAAAAGAGCATTAAAGATGGCACCAGAGCTATCAATGAACTGGAGGCAAAACACCATCCTCCATTCTTCTCTAGCTGAGCAAAAAAAGTCTGTTCAGATTAGACAGAAAACAAGGGTCAAGATTAGAGAGGTTCATCATGAGAAGGACCTGGCAGGTGAAAGCACAAAATCTATCAGCTGTAGTGAGCACGAGCCTGTTTGGGTCAATGGGCAGGGATGTGCAGCAGCTGCTGCTGCAGCATGGCCCAGGTCAGGCTGACCCCAGAGAGCTCTGCCAGCGGACACCCCACCCACCTGGGGGGAAGGCACACCACAGCTTTCCTGCAACATCAAGGATCTGCCAAGGATCAGCAGACAAGGATCAGCTAGCTGTCCTAGCCCTCAGGTCAGCACAGAGATGCAAAGCTTTATATAATTCCTGTTGCCATTAGAAAATAAACCATATATTAATTGTTTTTATTCTTGCTGGCATATGAGAAAACACTATTGAGGGAGCACCCATGGTTTCCCTACCTCACAGACACTCACATTTTCACTAAAGGAAAGGTGTTTCTTCAAAATTCTAAACTTCCCCAGTTGTGCATTTAATGACACTGTTGTTCACCTGTTGCCTGGCTAAATTGTTTTAACTAATTCCTCTTTGATAGCTGCATAATTATCCTACATATCCTGAACAGAGAAGACCTGTTAATTATGGAAGGGGGAAAGATATGTAAGGATCAGTCCCTGAAATCTGATTATAACCTAAAAAGTGTGTCTGTCACCATTCTGATTAATTAATTATTAATTTAGTTTTGCAGTTTGGATTAATTACAGTGAAAAGACCCAAATACACTTCATAGATACTAATACCTGTAGTTTTATGATTGTTGAATAACTAATTACTGATATTTCAGTTTCTCTTAGTGGGAAAAATCAGGCATATTAAGCCTTAGGCACTATCAGCCACCTAATAGCTCTGTATAAAGGTTTGTGATGAAGTCAAAATATCTCATTATTTGGCAGAAAGATTCAGTCTCAAAGGGTACTATTTTTGGTACATGGATATTTCCAAACCTCTCTGAAGATGACGGGTTTGGTAGCAACATTTTATTCAAGATAAATGGGAGAGAAAAAATAAAGCTCTTTTGTTTAACAACAGAAGTTACTGTTTGTGTAGCTAATTTATATGTCATACAGATCTGTCTTTGGTGGTTTGGCTGGGAACTGAATTAACACTTTAAATTTTGCTAATGGCAAATGGATGTGTCTGCACAAGTGACAGAAACAACCAGTGGTAGGCAGAAAACACCACAAAGAGCATCTATAAAATAAAAAAAAAAAACCACCAAAAAGGAGCAGACTTACTTGAGAAGGAACGTGGTTTTGTGAACAGACAGTGACTTCTGGTTCATTGCTGCAGGTCTCTGCAAACATTCTCCACAAGGAAACATGATTGCATTGAAGAAATGCAGGTCACCAATCTCCCCTTCCAGTGAAAACAATCTCACACACCAGAAATATTGGCTATGAGGCAGGCAAATACCTCCAGAGGAATCAAGTTTCCCAGAAGACAATAGATAAGCTGATATCTGCAATCAAACTGGAACAAACAATGGAGGTACTCAAAAAGCTCAAGAATGGCCAGAAAATAATTAAAACAAGATCTGAACAATTGCTGGAGCCCTCTATAAAAATGTGAGTCAAAATTCCGTAGCTTCCCAGAAAAGGCAGAAATATGACCATGTCTTTGGGGGCAGAATGAAGTGTGTCTGAGCAGTTTGTAAAACCTTGCTAACATAAATACTATTGTGATCTGCACATGATCAAACACTGCAGAAAACTTCACTAAGACAAAATAATAATTAATGTAAAATTGTATCCCTTTTTAAACTACAGCCAATATTAGAAGTTTAGGGCAGAAGAGTGAAAAAAAATCCCTGTAAGACGATTCTTCTACCTCTGCTCTGCTGCCATAGATTCTGGCACTCAGCTGTTGAGGGACTTTCGAGTTGACATAACACTGAGCAATGAGGGATGATGGATCACAAAGCTTCTCATTACAACTGGGAGACCTTTTTCTGCTGTATTTTATTAAAGCGCTTCAGCTGACACATGGGCTCAAGGAGCTGAAGAGAAACAGCAAAAAAATAAAAAACAGCTTTCTAAATAAGTGAAGGATGGACTCAGATTATCTAAAGGACTTTCACTCAGAGGGCACTGGTGGCTCTCCCTCCTCCAGCTTCTACTTGTGAAGATCAAATGGGACAGAAGGCATGTGTCAGCTCTGGGTCAGGCTTTTTGGAGGCACACATACCTCAGCCAACCTCACATCCCAAAAGACTGGTTGGGGTTTATGTCTTAACAGAATCACCCTGAGCATCCCTCTTTGGAAATGTCTGCACACAGTAACTGTTTGTACCTGTAAGTTCATGTGAACTTGTTTGAGGTAAAAGATAGGTAATGGGTTACAGCTGGATGGGGAGCATGAGAGATCTTGAGTAACAGGACAGATGTCCAAGGAGTCTTGTGCAATCTCAGTTTACACAGACTTGGATTCAGACAAAGGCTTGTAAGATACAGAAGACTGGCATAGAGATGCTTGCCTGAACTCAGTCATGTCTCTTAAATCAGAAAAAAGGCCCAGGGTACCTTGGGACATGGAAGAAGTTGCTGTGGTGCTCCTGCTTTCCAGTCATCAATCCCTCAGCAGGAGAGAGCAAAGAGGTGGAAGACGGTATCCGTGAGCCCTGATGCTCCATCCCTGGAATGTCTACAGCAAAGGGACTCTAACTTGGCTCACAGCTCTTCTGAGCTAACAGGGAAACGATGAAACTCAGTTCTGTTATTTTTTTCCTTTTTTAAGTGAGAGAGAGGAGAGAAGAGAAAAACTGGCAAGTGCAGCAAATTCAGAGAATGGACCAGATAAAAGTTATTGTTTTGAAATTTCTTTGTTTCATGGCCAAGACCATTATATATCTCTGGCTGGCCAGACAAAGCATCATGTGTCTTCAGCAGAAGCTTCTCTTCTACCCAGGGAGCTGGACAAAGGAAAACAAAATTTCAGGAAGGAGCTGGCTTGAAAAAGCATCAGAGTTCAACTCAGCACAGACAGTCCACCTAAGGGAATGGTACAGGACTCCTGTTCTCTTTTAGGAATGTGGGACACCCACATGTCTGTTGTATTGTGTTGGTCTTAAAAACATGAAATGCCTCAAACAAGGGGGAAACACACCAGAACAAGACCTGGAATGAAGTAAAGTGACAACTTTTAATCCTGGGGGAAGGAGTGTGTCCCATCTGTGAGAACCAGGAATCAGGTTTGGATGGCTAAGCCTGCCAGCATTAGGATATTTTTTTTAAATCCAGATAACACCAGAGAGCTTTCTAAAGTCTTTGAGAAGAACTTGTATTTTCATTGCTGCTCTCTGATGGTCAAGCAAGTCCACTGTCAATAGGAAAGTGAGAGCAAAGAACCGTGAATTAGGTTAAAAAGGTATTTGCTAAGAAACCCAATGGGAAGGAAAAATCTCATCTTACAGAAAGAAAATAAAGGTCCTATGGAAGATTCAGCTCTGCAAATGGTTTTCAACACACAGTTTTCTGCGGAGTTTTTACCTTACACATGGTTTTGACTTTACATACAAATCACAGAGAAAATGTAATGCAGACTTTGGCATTGCCTGGTAAAGTAACAAGCTCTCATTGAGAAATTTATTCCCAGAAAAAAATCAAATTCTGCTCCCAGTCCTTCCTGTTCATATGTTAATACTGTCCTCTCACTGTAAGCACTAGCATGTGTACTTCTAGAAGGAAACAGGCAAACACTAATATTGGAGATGGCCCCTGGGCTTTTTAAACTTTGAATTCTAAGTGTTTTGTTGGGTTTATTAAACTCTGTGTATCTAGAAATTCCATGCTCACCTCTGTACCAGCAAGCTGATCATGTAATAGTAAGGTTCAATAGTAGTTCATCTGGTTACGTGCATCAAGCCTCCCAAAAAAGACTGGGAACAGCATATTCCATTCCTTCAAATAGAAAAAAACCAAAACAACACTCTAAAGAGACAGTAAAATATATCACAACACTTTCCAAAGTGCTGAGTAAACTCAGGTCCCTCATAAATTCTCATATGTGGTTCCTGAAAAGAAACACAGAAGTGTGGGTCTTGAACAAGCCTTCTACATGGCAAAACTGGAAAAATGCTCATTTTTGCTGAAGAAGAAATTTTCAGTTTATAGAAGGTTTCTCACACATTCAAACAGTGAACTTTTAGAAGAGGTATTTTGCTTGTTGTGGGCAGAGTTACGAGGAAGAACAGGCTGAATAAAGTTTGGAAGATGGCTCTGAATGCTGTGGGGTCACCCAAAAAAGTGTCACAGCACTATTTCAGGTTTCTGCCACAAGAGCCAAGACAATCATTTCAGAGACTGAAACAGTTTTACTGGAAAGAAACTAGCTCCAGGAACCAAATGAGCAGATTTTGGAGAAACAAAGGAGATCCACCAGAAAGACCCATTCCACATGTTGAAAAGATAAGCAAGAAGAAGGTTTGAGTGGTATTTGGCCAGACCAGTGGGAGCTAGAATGACCTTGGGGGAGGTGGGGTGTCTGAGTAAGCCCTATATAAATATTCAAATCTCTATCATCCCTAAATTACAGAGGAAACCGCTTGTGGAATGGACATGAGCAGCCAGGGCCAGTAACAGACTGGTCTGCAAAAGCTGCAGAGAGCATCAAAAAGGCAGTAGGTAAGGAAAACCTTGCAGCACACCTGGAGAGATATCAAGGGCATGTTTTGGGAGGGAGAAGGGCCAGGACTTGGAACCAGAAGCCACTGAGTTCTGTTTTGTTATTGCTGCATCCAGAGTAATTCTTTCTGCCAAAGAAGTACTAGGTTATCATTTCTTTTCCTGAGGCAACTAACCTTCCTGGCCCCTCCTTGGGCCAGCTGTGTAGACCAGAATGCAGCAATGCTTATTGGAATTACCCTTACCTGAAGGCCATGTTTGTGGCTGTCAGCACATAGAGATAGTAAGGAGAAATTAATCTTGGTGCCCAAAGCAGTCTGTAGTATTAACAGTTACAGAAGATTTGTTGCAAAAGTGCCAGAGTAGTTACGCCCATACACAGAGGGGGAAGCAAACCCAAAATCCTGCTCTCAGCCCACTGCTATGTTTGATTCTGCCTCTCCCAAATAGTCTCAAGTCCAAATCCACCTCACAAAGACCATGTAGCTCACTACTGAAAGTAAACACATTGTTTGCAAAAGCTTTTACATTTCACACTTTGGATTGAGTGTAAAAACTCACCCCCAAGAAACTCATAAACAGATGCACATTTGGAACAATGAGCTCTGTAATCACGTTTCACTTCTTCATTAGACACTCACACACAACTGCTGTCTCAAACTGATGGAATCCAGCCTTTGTGGTGTGAAGAATTTGCAATGAAATGCAGTCTGGGCCCACAAACTATGACTCCAAGCTGAAGACACTTTGATAGATGGTGCAATGACCACACAGACGGGTTCAAAAGAAATCGGTTTGGCATTCTGGAGAATTTTGAAAGTATTTTTGATCAATGGTGTTTGGAAGTCTCAGGAACATTAATTCCATATCCAGTTTGCCAAAATGTCTACCTTAGATAGAATTTATGAGCATACATGTCAAGATATATTTAAAATCCTTTGAGACTTCCAAGTACACTAATAACACACGTATCATTACTACCTTTTTTTAACATAGCATCATATAAATCAAATGAAAGCGCCAGGCTTTCTGAACTAAGGAAAACCACTGCACTTAAAATAACAAAGGTAATACTTATTTATTAATGTACAATGTCCAAAATTCCTATTAAAGTCTGTCAAGAACAGTTTAACGCAGCACACTCTCAGGAACTGAAATTAACACATACTTGCTCAGAGGTTAAATCCACCACTTTGCTCTATCCGTATTTTTCATTTCAAAGGTTAGGAAGTCCCTGGTTGCTCCTGTGAAAAAGTGCAAAAGTACCATGTTGGAAAATGGAAACAGCATCCAAAAGTACCCACTGTCATTTATCAGCTGTCTTGTGTCAAGGTACCATTAGGTGTTTATCAACAACGCATTTGAGGATGAAAATTTATCAGAAGCATTTCTTCACACTCTCTGGGATAGTGTCTGTGAATGAGGAGATTATGAAATAGCTCATTAGCCAGTTCCTGGTATCTATGGGGACTGTTCTCAGCAACTGTTAACGGAATTCCCCCTACATGGCAGATTATGGTAGTTGAGGGCACAGGGAAGAAAAAAGTCAGCATTGCCATTTCCATGCTTCCAGCCAGTGGCAGATTTACATGGTCAAAGGTTTGGCATGAGCAATTTCATTTTAAGTCAGTTGTTCTGAGCATATATTTAAGTATGCAGAGACTCTAGAATGGACACAGGTAAATTAAGTTAGGGCTGATTCTTTTTCCACAATCATATTATAAATTTACAGGAGTAATTCTGTGTTGATTGAGTCTCAGGGAGCAGAAGAAATCTTGACCATTGCTCCTTTGATAACCATCCAAACAACACAATCATAACTTCAGAGTCTATAAGAAGAAGATAAAAGAGCTTGTTATTTCTTGGCTGATGATAATATCCTGAATTATAAGCACCAGCAGATCATTCTGAAAACCCCTGACCTCATTCAAAGTTGTTTCCTTGAGACTGAACGACTGCAGTTAGATCCTGGTGCAATTCTTCACAACAATAACTGCAATTACCTTTCCTATCAGGGGCACTCATTCAGCACCTCTGTAAGGTCCCCTGACCACCTTGGGCAGCAGGCAAAGATCAGTTTTGTTGAAGAACACAGTTCATATGTGCTCATATACAGGAGAGATTCTCAGAGTGGGGACAGCAAATCTCCTTCAGTTCTGCTATGAGATGGCACCATCATGTCCCTAAAGGAGTATGGACTGTCCCTAGTCCATGATAGGAGGCCTTCTCTTTCAATTTGCTACAAGAACCATTGGCTTGACCAAGGCTCTATCTTCTTCTGGGACAACTCTTCCAAATCTACAGGCAAAATTAACCTTCCCCTAACTCTAACTCCTTCCTTTACTACTTCCCATGGGGTTTCTTTATCTTCCAAGTGCAAAAGTCTGATGTTTGGTACTCTTCCTCAGGCTCTCTGTTTGCTCTCCCACCTCTGAAAAACCCACATTTCACCTTCTTCCTCTTGCTCATACTTGTATAAAACCCCCGTGTTACTCAGTTCTCTTACTCTTCTCATTTTCCACATCACTCAGTAACTCGAATCCTTGCTTAAGCATGAAAATCTCATTTCAGGCATTTGCACAGTTGCGATGGATCAATTAAAAAAGACCAAGGACAGATCAGGATATTTGTCAGCAGGATAGTCAGAGAAGTGAGCAAGCCAGGAGCTCAGCAACCTCTCCACTTCCTGCATATGTAAAAAGCTGTCTTGAGCAGAAGAGATGCTTTGGAGATATTCAAGTAAGGAAAAATGTTGTTAATAATCACATCTCCCCTGTGAAAGCAGGAAAGGGTCTTTGTACAAAGCACAATCTGAATACTGTTATCTTTCTTTCTGAACTACTTCTGCACAGTTTTAATCTGACTGTTTCTATTGCACTTCTTGCTATATTTAGTATCACAGTGAGTTTGCCAAATTCAAAGACTCAAATTTAAATGAGGCTCCTGGGATCTGTGACATCTCAGAAACAGAGATCAAGCAAGAAAAAACACCATGAGAAAGACAATTCCACCCCCCAAAACCATTAGCCCATCAGGTGAGGCACACTTAGTGGCATATTTACTTTTTTCTTAAACTTTACATGAAGTCACAGAGCAGCCCAGGCTTTGAAGACCTGCCAAGGCAAAAGGGACAGCTCTGCATGTGCCACATTGTGCATGTCAAACAATGTTAACACTGAGAGGCTTATTGTTAGAGCCTCACTGAGGACATTAACAAGAGGAAGGAAAATTGGATATAGAAGGAGATTACATAATTCTTTTGAGTTTGAAAAAGGAATTTGATTTGGCAAGTCTCAGCAGCAGAGATGTTGCTCTCTGAATTGGTGGTTAGTTTCAACTGGTGGAATATGTGAGTTTTGAAACAACAAAAATATGGTAATACACTGTAAATCTGTAAAGACATTCCACAAGTGAGAACTGGCAACAAGCAGAGTGATTCCCCTCTACATATTACTAGGGGGAGTTTAAAATAATTAAAATTATGTACCTCTAGAACCTTATTTCATCTTAAAAGAAATATAAATTAACTCCATCTATAGCATATACATTTCCAAACCATTCTGATTCTATAAATGTTTCTTCTCCTGTTTTGGTGTAACCAGAAACTATTTGCGGGGGTTTTTTCACAAATATTGCACACAAAATGATAGTGGTAACTGCAAAGAAACAGTGTTTTACCTTTCACTGATTAGATAATTCCAAAATTTTCCACTTCTCCCAAAGATTTAAGGGCTGTTGGGAAAAAGGAAATAGGAAAGAAGGTGACAGTAAGAATTTTCCAGTTAAGTTTTCTACCAGGTCATCTTCCAGTGGGCACAAGCACTGAGGTCTCTGCAAAAGAAATCTCTGCTTAAATCTGATCACTATGAAACACTCCAGGGGAGCATGGCGCTTCCTGCCTTCTCTCACTGGCTTTTTGGTCATGTCATTGAAGGCAGTTGAGATTTTCAGACTGTAGAATGCCTTGGCTCAAAACCACACACATTTCAGTTGATTTTTGGGATAGTCATTTCAATGAAAGTTATATTCACACTTCCAGCAGAAGCAAGAAGGTTGGGGCTAAGCAAGGATAATCTATATGTAAAACAAAGTGAAGGATTTCTTGCTTATCTGAAGAGAGAGGGTAATGCAAGCAAGGTGAGGAACATCCCTGGTCTTGTGTCCTCTTAACATATTGAAGAAGCTGGAGCAAGATTCAAAGGCACTGTATGGTGGGAGCAGAGGAGGACAGTAGCATTAGAGATGGCAAATCAGGTGTAGCAGTGTCCTTCACACTTCTCTGCACTTACAGTGAGCCTGCAGTGCTCTCATTCATTACAAATCACACTTTGATCTATAAGAGTTTAGCTTGCTTTTCAATATTTTAGAAACATTGCTCTAACATGTGAATTATGGTTTTGTTTGTGAAGAAGCAGCAACTCAGATTGCTGCTGGGAATGGGCAAATCCTCTGGAACCAGTTTCAGTAGAAACTAATCCTAAGAAAATCTTATCTAAAAGTTCAGCATTAAACTCTGTACAGGAGTTAGAAAGAGCTGACAGCCAATTAAATATACTGGAAACTGAAGGGAAATGTGGGGGTGGAAGGAAAATGAAGATATTTTGCTGTTCCCTGACTGTTGCCCCTGGAAAGTCATTCCATCCTGAATTTCTCCAATGCCATATCCTTTGTAAGGTTTCAAAACCAACATTTAAAATATATTTTTAAGGATAACCATGTCTGAAAGTTAAAGCCCTTTAGGGAAGAATAAAAGAGGGACTTCAAAGTAACAAAACGCTAAATCTGGCAACTTGTTTTTAATGGAAGTAAAAACCTGCACGATTTAATACTTTAAAGTGTAATAAGAAGAGAAATGTCACATGTAGAGTTCAATTTCTATCCATGGAATTGTGCCCCTGATTTAACAAATTCCAACTTAAATGCTTCCACCACAACTGAAAAATGTTTTACTGACCTTGAGCTCGTTGTACAGCAGAGGTCCAACAGCATTGCTCAGACTGGGATCAAAGCAGCTGTGGTTTTCAAAGCAGCCAGCCCAAAGTGAGCTAAATCCAGCTGGCGAGAGTTTTGCAGTTCAGCAAGTGTTGAACCCCCTTTTTTGTGGAGTTTTGCTCAGGATGGGTTTTGACATGTTGCATCAAACGTCTGGTTTAGCTTCAGAGGAATCCCTGGTCTCTCCCTCAGTGAAGAACATTGCTGCACATGGTGCTGCAGTGACCTGAGTTGTCTTAGATCAGACTTCAGCCTCGCAGGAGGACCAGGCTGAGCACTGCTGCTATTCAGCTACATTCCTCCTTCTGGTGTTACAGCTTTCCTTTGGTCCTGAGCAACAACTTTCCACATGTAAGTGCATGAAATCATGTAATCAGTGTGTTATTCCTAGTTCAATTAAGAGCAATGTCTATTCTACCTGTAGTTTTTTTAAAAAATCTTTTTTCTTCTTTTTTTTTTTTTTAATCGACTTCTCATCAATTCAGCTTTCACATACTCAAGCACCTGGTTTTAATACTCTGGACATGAAACATAATTCTGGATTCTGACACCAAACTGATGCATGTCCTAAGATATTGGTCAGGATCTGTCTCATAAGGTAAAACTGATACAATACATACTACCATTATGTGCCAGATTATTTTCAGCTCTTCACAGTGGGAAACTTCTTTCTTGGACAGCAGAAAGTCTGTAAGTTATTACATTTTGACCATTGAACCTAATGGTACTTAACAGGGATGTTATGATTAATGTTCATGATGTGTTTTGTAGATGAAAGAGGCACCAAAATATGATTTCTGCTATGGCTGTTGAGCCAGCAGGGCAAACTGAGCTGCAGTCAGGCATGAGGACTGATCAGCTCTGCCCAGCCTCTGGTTCTTCTTAGTGTGCAACTGCAGAAGAGTGCCAAGGATCCAGACTAAGAACCAGGATACTGAGCTGAATGCTTCTGTTCTGGTTTAGCTGGCATCCGTGTCAGCTGAAATGCAATGTTTGGGCAAAGGAAGGACAGGCTGCAGTGACAAAAACATGGCTCAAAGCACCTTCATGGGTACCTGAGCAGAACTGGCATTGTGACAAGAGCTTACATGGCAGACCAGGGTATCAAAACTCAAACTTGGATAATTGAAACCCTGTTAATGAACAGCACGGTGTCACTGATCAATTCCAAGTAAAATCACTGGTGCCTTTGGATTTAGGATCCCAGAAAACTGACACACAGAGCAGGAAGCAGCCTAGGAGGTGTTTAATACACTCACATTTTGAACTCCTGCCTCTCCCTGCTTGCTGAAGGTCTGGGTGATCTCTGCTGACTTAGGAATCAAAGTTATGTGCACAACTCCAGGTGAGTGCCTGAACATTTCTAAGAAAAAAGCCAGCACCAGGCCATGCATGCTTTATTGTATGAAATTTCATTTTATCACTAAACTTATTAACACAAACCATCATTTATTTTCCTTTTGGCAGGAGCTGTCAAGACACAGAATAGGCTGGTTAACAGGAAAAAAGAGCTTCTGCTCTATCTGTCCTATTGAAGCTGTGCTGCAATAAAGCCTGTCAGGCAGGAGTTGTGTGGCCAAAGGAGAGAATAAGGTCTGGAGACCAGGTCTCCCCTATCCCATGTGAGTGCCCTACTGTAGGTTACTGCTCCCCTTCCTTAGTCACTCTCCCAGGCATGTGTCAGCCCAATAAAGGCTCTGGTCAAACCATTCACTTAAGACATGACTTACCAGCTGCAGAACTCCTCGGACAGGCTAAAGTCAAGACACCCAGACTGATTGACTGAACCAACATGCTGCTAACACAGCACTAACAACTCAACGCACTTGGATAACAAATAGCAAAATAAGCTTGGCTTTCACCAAACTTCCTTTGTCCAGATGCCCTGGAGTAATGAAAAAAGATCTACATGCACAGAGCCTTTCCCCTCAAGAAATAGCTTATTGAGGCTTTAAATGAGGAGAAAAGTCTCTCTAATTGATGAGAGAAATAGAGGAAGGATCAGGCAAATTCCCATCTGGCATTTACAGACATATCCACTTTTGCTGTTCATAACAATTAGCATATCTGTGCCAATGATGATTTGCAAGTCTCTGTCTGTGCTGACTTTGGATGTGTCTCAGCTGCAGGGAGGGTGAGCTCCACAGCATTTTGCCATTCTGAGTTGCCTAGTTATCCATATTACCCTCATCTAGAAACCAGGGCAGACAGTCAGACGTGTCTCTTTTTAGTGCATAATGAGGATGTGGTAAGTGCAGCCTAAGATCCAGAAGCTGGGAAGGGATCCCACCATTTGGGTGTATCCTTTCAGTTTCTGAGTTTTGGTGAAAAGCTTGGCAAAAACTATGAAACTACAACATAGCAACACTACACACATGATGGATGTAGATTATGACACCTCTCAAGATGTTTCCCTCTCTCCTGCAGTGTCACAGATAACTTAGCCAAGCAGATGTTCACCATTAATTTGAGCCATGGAAAAATGCAAGATTCACACTAAAAGAAAAATATATGGAACATGGAAGACATCTGAACTATTCTCTGTTTGCTTTATCTTGCAAGCAATGAGGAATTTGTTTTCTCTGAGTCAGAGCTGGAACTGGAACAGAGACACCTCACGTTCTGGAGGGATCTCAGTATCCAGAATCTCCAGGCACAAGGAAAGTTGAGGCCTGTGAACCTCCCTCAAAGAAATGCCCTGCTTTTCTGTAGAAAATAATCACTTTTCTGTGAAACAGTCAGAGAAAGAAAGATCTTCCTGATTATATTCCACTCATTCTCTTGTTCAAGCACATTATTTTGCCCAGTGATTGAAGGAGAAAAGACAGACCCAGCTGCCCTCAAGGTGCAACAGCTTCTGGCTCCATTGTCTTTCTGGGGATAATGCTTGTTCCATAATTATAACTTCCAGTTCCCTCTCAGCCACAAAGCTTTCAATTTCTGTAACACTTCAAGCCTTATTTCTATCCAGGATGAAATACATCCCTTAAAGTTTTCTGGGAAAATTATTGGTGATAAAAGTTCACTATTGTCCATTGTTGGCACTGAAGAAGGGCTGCTGGAACATGGCATGTAGCCATTCCCTCCCACCTTTCCTTCCCAGTGTTAGCACTATTGCTGCTGACCCAAATAAATGCATTGTTCCCTGAGGCAGGCAGAATGAAATTATTCTCAACTGATAAGGCTCCTCCCTGACTATTCACTGCTTGGACTCCATTACCAGAAAGATGGTCCCCATCTGACTTGGCTGCTCCTCTTGGAATAGTCCCAGATCTTCTCTGTGCTCCAAGCAGTTTAACCTTTTTCCTTCTGTCTGCAGCAGATTCAGCCTTGGAGCACCAAAGAATCCCAGAATCATAGAACACTACAAGCTGGAAAGCACAAAAGGATCATCGAGTCCAACTCCTGGCCCTGCATAGGAAAACCCCAAAAATCTCACTGTGTGCCTGAAAGTATTGATGAAATACTCCTTGAGCTCTCTCAGGCCGTGACCACTGCCCTGGGGAGCCTGTTCAGTGCCCAGCCACCCTCTGGGGAAAGAACCTTTTCCTAATATCCAACCTAAACCTCCCCTGACACAACTTCACACCATCCCTCGAACCCAATTGCTGTTCATGCCAGGTTCAAAGACAGCACAGCTTCTGGAATTGCTGCCTTCTCCATCTGCCATGTGAAAGGCAATGGCTCCTGCAGCTCCTCCTTCCTCTCCCAACCAAGCCAAGCACTACTGCTCAGCTGGCACTGCTCTGCTGTGTGGAAAGGCAGGATCAGGAATGACAGGGTCAGGA
The DNA here is from genome assembly GCA_013397375.1 of Toxostoma redivivum. Lineage (NCBI taxonomy): Eukaryota > Metazoa > Chordata > Aves > Passeriformes > Mimidae > Toxostoma > Toxostoma redivivum. The sequence goes on along the minus strand of VXBI01005818.1, from coordinate 566,861 downwards.
ATCACAGACCTGGCTGTCCCTCAGCTTTCCCTGGGCCTGGGGAAGGCAGCTCTGGGGCACTGTCCGTGTCTGCTCCATCCCTCCGTGCCAGCCCTGAGAACAGCACGCTTTGTGCAGCCTCAGGAAATGGCAGTTCTGCCCAAGGTCAGGGTCTGTGAAACAGACACCTTTTTTTTATTTTCCCTTTACTGGGGAGTTTCTTTTACTCCCTTCTCCCTGCTCACCCCACACTTTCCCTGGGCCTGCTCCAAGAACAACCCTCGTGCCATTCTCTCCCACCAAAGGCACAAAGAGCTTCTTTTACCAACCCACTGGCTGTTCAGGATACAAAGAAGTTAAACTAACAATGTGGCGATGCAACAGCCCATTACAGGCAGGTCTGGATGAGTCACACAAGTAAAGAGTAGGCAGGGATTTAAGGGGCCACCTTCCCCTCTCCCCCAAGGCAGCCCATGTATTTTCTCCCACTACATTTTCCAGAGACCTGCTATTTCTGTTCCTTTGGAGTACAGCAAGGTCTCAGTTTCTCCTCAGGAATGGTATTTATTGCCAGGATTTATCACTCCTCTGTACAAGTTTGTCCAGTCTTTACGCTTATTTAGAGAATACACCATATTTAACTGTGGAGTTCAACCCCAGAAAAAAATACCATCTGAAAACAGCATTTAAAGTGCACATTTAACCTTGGGAAGAGGCTAATATTCTCCTCTGAAAGTGTTCTGAGATCTGGGTTGCCTAATGGTTAACTTTGAGCAGATTCCAATAGAATGAATGCTACATATATTATGTGATGACTGGCACCATTTTCAGGTACCTGCTGCAGTTTGCAGAGATTTAGAAAGCAGTCTTGAAGATTTAGAAGTAAAACTGGAATTACTGCATTCAACTGCTTTGAAAAAACGTTGAAAACTAACCCAAAAACAAGCAAACGCTAGTTTCACATTTGGGTTTGCACTCAGCCATGGTTAGATGTGGCATCATCTCAGCTTTACTGCCATCAGCCATCAGAGATTTCTATCCCTTCAGCCAGCCATATCACAGACATCCACCTGGTTATCCTCATCTTGCACAAAAGTAAGGGAATTCCATTCATCTCTGGACACAGGTCCAAGCCATGCACAGTATCTTCCACTATCTCTTGTGCCTCGTTTGCAGACTGTTTTATCTATTTTACTCTGACTAGAAGGCTATTCTCATTGCTCTGATGATCAGGAAAGGTCTTCATCTTCTTTTGGATCATTTGCAGCACTACAACACTGCCTCAAGTCCCACTGAACAAACAGTCCCAGGAGTGTGGCAGGACAGTCCCCCAGGGCACGGTGGTGTGGTGGGACCAGGAGCATGGTTCCCCTGCTGTGGGAGCTTGCAGTTGTGCCCTTCCTGGGCACAGAGGTGCCTGATGGCAATACTCTTTCTCTCCTCCAACACGTGCAAAAAGCCCAGAGAGTTCTGCTTTTTATGGGAAGGTGAGGCACTTCCAAGAGTAATAAAACAACCTGAAAGAACACATAGCACACATAAAAATGCCAAATCCAGCTTGTCTTCTGCACCTTAAAATACAGAGGCCACTGGGGACCTACCTGGGGTTTTCTCTGCTGTGGCACAACATGGTCTCACGTGGAGGCCAGCTGAGAATGTTCTTGCTAACAGACAAATAACATTCCTCAAAAGAGTCCATTAAATTAAAGCCTGCTACCGTGATCCAAGCAGGTTTGCAGTCTGCAGCTGCAAATCATCTGCCTGTGGCTGTCCCTGGATCCCTCATCCCTCACACAGAGCCTGATGCTCTGCAGGACAAGTCAGACCCTGTCATCCTCAGCACATCACCCTGCTCAGTAGAAGGGCACCTGTCTTATGTCCCTGTGCCAACACCACTAACCAAATATCACCCCCATTATTCCCTGTGAGGTCAGAATAATTTTCACATCAAGGTCTGCAAACAAAGGAAGCCCGTCTTCTACAGGGTAAATATTAACAACCCTTGGACTATTTGCAACTTACTTAAATGCTTTTATGGAATATTTCCCCTGTGTGTGTAAAACCTGGATGCTGTCACTGTTGGTACAAATCTGTGGGTGTATTAACTACTGTTAGATAACATAAAACAAAGAAAAAAACCCCAGCCCAAAATAACAGTTCTTTAATATTAATAGTTAATAGTTCTTTAATATTTTTATTTCAAGGACTCAATTTCAGTGCTGAATAGATTAAACTGTCTGACTGAGCTTAGTTCAACCTCATCTACAGTTTCATAACACTAGATGGAGATCATTGTTGGCTGATAGCACTAAGATTACTTGTAAGAGGTTTTTTTTGTCTTTTAGGGATGGGACTTGTAAAAAAGTTTGAATCTCTAACACTTTTTTTTTCTTTAATCAAAACCATTATTATGAAGTTCTCTTCAATTTGTCCTGGAACAGCTTCAGTCATGGCTCAATTCAAGTGGAAACTGAACTGAAAAATGCATTGGTTCCTCTCTCTGGGCTTCACTAAGTAATTTTGTAATAAAGCTGCATGGAAACAGAAGCTCCAAACTTCTACTTCATGAAGCAGTTTGGAAATTCCAGACATGCTTCTGCCCAAATCAGAGCAAATCCTCAAATATTGTAAGATTTTACATGAGTGAAAAATTATCTCAAAAATTACCTTTCTTTTTGACCAAAATATTTTTTAGAAAACTGCATTTAATTTCAGCTTTTAAAGGCTACTTGTACACAAAGTAAAAAAGTTAAAAATCTAAAGATGGTTCAAAATGGAAGGAGAGTGGGCTCAATATCTAAATGTACAAATGGAAAGTTTTAATTCTTTTGTAATATTTTAATGATTTTTTTTTCCAATAGGCAAATAATTGACCAAATGATAGGCACATAAATGATCATTTATGAAATGTACTAATTTTTGCATCTTTTTCAACCTAATTTTTTTCCTTCCCAGTTTCTCTGACCAATCCTTTTATAATAAAAGGAACACTAATTATGGGCATGTGGAAAGCATTTTCCATTAAAAATGCTTTTTTTTTTATTGCTGGTGAGGATATGTGTGAGCATCACAGGCTGAAAATAATTAACAGCACAGTTGAAGACCTGTTTCCATTAGGCACAGATATAGCACTTGGCTCACTTCAAACAGAGATCACAGAGTTAATGGGACTAACAGGACCCTTTTCCACCACCAAACACGGCAGCACATATGAACTGCTTTATTGAGCTGGAACATAAGAACACATTCTCAGAAGATCTGATCTGTGCTCCTGCCTTGGCCATAAATGTGACAGGTGGCTTTTTGGACCTACGGGTGTTACAACGACAGACAGCATCAAATGAAGCTCAAACACATGAACAATAACCAAAATTTGAAATTCCTAAGTGTTCCTAAGAGGTTTGACCACACCTACGCAACGCAAGTAGCTCTCTAGACAGAACAGACTCCAGTTCAGGATCCACATACGAGGCATATTAACACCCTGAATAGTGTTGGGTTGGTTAAATCTGCTTGCTGACTTGTTATTCAAAAGGGAGTATTTTCCAGGAAATAACAGCCCCAAATAATGATCATGTTTTGAGCCTCAGTCAGTCCGTCCAGAAATTTTTCTTTTCTTTTTTTATTTTCTTTTATTTTTTTACAGTTAGCTCCTGATTTTTTACAATAAAAATATCTGTAAACTTCCAGTGGGTTTAGTCGGCTCAAACTGATACAACAAAAGCAGGGGAAGTGAAATCCTGGCATGATCTGTATAAGACTCTTTTTAGCATACTTTTCCAAACACATGCTTATATTACAGAACAGCTAATCAATGGAAACATTGTGCTGACATCTGTGTGTAAAATCAAGACTTTGATGTTGACACCTTTCAAATATTTATAGTAGTTATTGTACCAACACCTTCGTGATCTTCCAGCCAAGTTATACACACATGCTCACGTTTTCAAAGAGTCTCTCAAGCTGTGTATTTTTTTGCTGTGGGCTGCCGTGCATATCAAATTTGTAACAAGAATATATCTGTGCAACTTTCCACCCCAAATTCGGGATCACTGTGCATGAACAACACTGATGTGCACAGTGTTTGAATGCCAACATAAAAAGCTCAGGCACTAATTCCACAAAATATTTCAAATTAAATTGACAGGATTTTTAAGGACTTGTGAGGTTTTAAGGCAATTTAACTGGGTGTTTTCCCTCCTCCACACCATGTCAGAGCAAATGCAGGCTGAGTCTAGATCACAGGGCAACACATCCAAGCTATCTCTGCTCCAGGACATCTCTCCACAGTGATTTCATGACTTGTCCCAACCATTTCTCAGTCTCATACCAGCTCAGCTGTACCAGGCACAGTCAATGTTAACTCTGTGTGGATCCATGCAAACCTTTTCCTGCCCTGGAGCTCCACAGTGTACAGTACTACAGAATGGACACCCTGTGATGTGGGACCCAGCAAATGGTAAATATAACCTTAGGAGAATGCACAGGATGGGGTCCATCTTCATCACTCACACAAGGTACTGAGTGAGCTGCTCACCTCCAGTGGTGGGGTGGGATGAGAGGAGGGGAGAAGGATGATAGACCTTACACAACAAACCTGAACAACACTTTCACACTGCAGGTGGGGCCTGCAGGGAGACAAGGCTAGAAGCCCACGAGGCCCACACTGCAGGCACCCAGCTCTGGACTGTATACGATACTGTATTTGTGTTTGCATCCCAGATCGTATTTGTATTTGTATTTGCATCCTGGATTGGTCATAGCCTTTTGTCATCGCCTGGGACAAACCATACTCGCTGCCTCAGTTCTCACCCATAAAACACAAAGTTTTCACTCCTCTCCCAACAGCTTGTCTTACCTTTCAATCTGAAAATCCAGCTTAGCAGCTGCACATTTTGGTGTCTTGCTGGTGCTTTTGTGGTACAAGCCATATGTTCTTCTAGAGCTGAGAAGCTTCTGTTGATCTCAGACTGGAACGTGGAAAAGGAGATATTACAGTCCCCTGGAGATCTCATTTGTCAGTTAAAAGTCTGCTTCAGATAATTTAATATTTTTTTCCAGCAGAGGGGAAAGTGAATAAGGATCTAGTTTTCAGTGTTCTTTGTTTCCTTGACATTGCAAAGTCTAGAAAAATCCCAGGCAGACACATGGAAAACTGCTTGTGTGACACTGGTTCAACACTTTTCAAAGTACTGTAAATATTTAAATAAAATAGGCACTTGCAAAGTTCAGACATTTACATGGATGTTTTCCTCCTGAGCTATAGTTACTCCCTATTCATATGTAGAAATTGGATGGGTATCATATTCATTGCACAGGCAATTTCTCTGGTTAGATCTCACAGCCAAAATAACAGTCTTATTTAGGAGCTGCATTGGTTTTTAACAGACTAATAAAAGGCAGCCCTGTGTAACATCTCTAAATATTGGCACTCAAGCTGTTTGGTTGGAAGCAGTTGCCTTGTGTACGTGTATACTTACAAAGATTTTCTGTTTCTGTTGCTGACAGAAAGAAACTACTGTTCTTGTAGTGAATAAATAGGTCATTATGAATTTCTCTCTTCCATTGCCTCAGCCACTGCAGAAATCCTTAGGTCAAAAATTAAGTCATATTCCTCAGGTGTGGGGGTTGCTCTTGATCAGTAAAAAGGTGACAAATTAAATGTAGCACCTTTGCCCTATGTTGAAGTTAATCCATAATTGGATGAAGGAATGGGATACATGTGTAAGTTTTGTATTCAGAAAATTTCTCTTGAGATTCATTTGGTCTCCATATTAAAACATTGGATTCCACTGCAGTGATGAGAGACACATGCAGTTCCTCCCAAAAGGGAATGAACCTAGACCCAAGCTGGATTTGACCACCACATTGGAGTCACCTTCATGACCTGAAGGTGTTGGATCTCTGCAGAGGCAGTAAGTTTGCAGCTCATTTTTCATTTGTGGGCTTTGAGAGCAGAACATTGTTGTACCAGGGTGTCCATATGACACAGACACTTGCTCTCTTGTGCACAAGTGGGTCCAGTGACATCTTTGCTCACTGCAGGTCTTCCAGCAGGCACTGGCTTAAGTCACTTCCCAGGAATGGCAGGAGGTGGAGAAACAAGTCATTTCGCATGGGAAATTTTCACAAAGGTTAATTGTCCTTCTGTAAAAATACGTCTGGCTTCAACTGGGCCATGTCTCTGTCCAAAGGAGTGGAAGTATGATCGGTCTCAGTACTTTTCTGTGTGAAAGAACATAGAGGCCGAAATTACTTCACCTCTTGACCTTTGTTTTCAGTCTTCTTCTGATAACCTAAGACCTTGCTTCATAAATCTCTCATTACAAATTATTTTCTTTGGCTGTGAAAAACATTTCGCTGCAATAAAATCTTTTCTATTTTTTCCCCTTGATCTCTCTCCCGTTTCCTAATATCTCTACTAAAATATATCTACTACATGGATAGTACAGACACAGCATTCCAGGGGCTGTCTAATTAACACATTTAGTGGAGGTAGAGTCACATCCCCCCACTCAGTCTTGCTGCTCCTGTTTTCCAAGGAGAATCACATCTCTTATAGCACTGTATAGAAGAAATCGCTTTCACCTTGACATGCTATTGGTAGGGATATGATTTTACTCATGATGTAATGTCCCTGTGTCCCTGTATGATAGAGCCACCATAACCTGAGAAATTTTTAGAAGCAGCATATTTGATCACGTCTAGCTGCAGTTAAATCATCAATGATGTCCCAGTGACACTGAGTAAATGTTTGTCAGTGTTGCCATTATATTTTTCTGTGGTTTGGAATGTTTTGGATCACATTAAGGAGAAAAATGCAGCCTTTTTTTTTTTTTTCTTTTTTTTTTTTTTCCAGAGGATATAAATGGCTTTGCAATTTTCAATAATGTTCTACCCCAAATTGTGTGTAAGAAACTGTAATTTTCCCACACATGGGGTTAGCTCACTGAGATGAGGACAGTTTTATGGCCTTCCTTTTTTCTTTGAAATGCAATGCGAAAATGTGAGGATTTTATTTCTGTTATTTAAATGTTGCTTAATCAGCAGTCTGACTCCTGTTTCTGTGGCCTTCTCCTGGGAATCTCAGAGGACTCCAGCAGGCAGGTGCCCAGCTCTTCAGGAAAGCATTACCATGTAAAATATTTCACAATGGCCCATTTTCTCCCGTCAGCCATTTGAATAAAACATTTGATTATACCACAAGCTGCCGAAACATCATTTAAGCAAATTGCTTGGGGGAAAGAAAAGTGGAAAGATGCAAGTCATAAAACATCAAAATTTTGTGGGAAAAGAATGTGACAAAATATTTCTTTCCTTATTTCTTTAAAAATGAACAGTGCCTGATCCCTTTTTATCCAGTGGTACAAGATTTAGATATGGAAAAAAATATAAGACTAAAGAGTTAACCTACAATAGGTGCAAAGATGTTCCTTTTGTCTTCATGTCCCTAACACATTGTATCTTAGCTTTCTATTTTTCTACATATGCATGTACAGAAATACAATTATTGTGCAAAATGTAATACCAAATCTTGGGCACATGTTTTCAATACCACACTCACAAAAATTCAGAGCATAGATGTACAAACAAGTCTTGATGGTTGGAGAGCTGGGAAAATGTGCCTTGCAGAGAAATGTCAGGCACTCACTCTTCTGAAGTCCTCAAAAAGATCAAGGGGGGGTGTGATTTCAGTGTCAAAAAGACTACACTTTTTCTTTAAAGACAGTACATGTCAGATATCAAAAGACCTTTTAACATAACACAGAATGACTGAAAGTTAAAGACAAAGACATACCAACAAGAAATATGTCACAACTATCTAACCGAGTAAATCTGAGGAAAAGAATTGCCAAAGGAAATGGTGAGTTTCCAACTCCTGAAGAGTCCCCCAGATGTTGAAATCTTTATGGAAACAAGGCACTTGGATGTACGTAGAAATTACTCAGTCTAACATGACGGCTCTGTCATGACCAAGGACAGAGGAGAAATAAATCTGGATCTTTTTTCCCTTAAAATACATAACTGCAAGGCTGATCAATCTCTGTTCTCCATGCACCTTCCCCAAAATACCCTGGGAAATTGGCAATGCTGATTGCCAACCTCTATGCTGCTGTTTATTATTATTTAATTTTTACTATGATAGTGCCTAAAGTGCAGGACACAATATGCTAAGCTTTACACAGCCAAATTGCCTCTGTCTATGGGCTCCTGTGTTCACATCCAGGAGAAAAGCCCTCTTCAATTTGTTACTTGTCACTGGACCTCATGGGATGCCACAGAGAATCTGAGTGCCCCACAAGCAGAAATAAGTGCTTAGGAAAGCAGGCAAATAAAACAAGTGATATAATCATCACACACAGAGCTAATGGAAGCATTTGCATCCCACCCTCCTTTTACCCTAAGGACTATTTGCTATATTTAATGTGAATCTGTCCCCCTGTCATATGCAGAATAGGGGAACTCCAAAGCCTCAGTAACTGATTGCCCTTAGCATCCTCTCCTTTAAAATATCCATTGTGACCAAATATGAGCAGACAGCAAAAGCCTCAGTTTCCACTGAGCAAAGCTGCTGCTTTGCTCCACCAAAAGACTGCTTTTTGCTCCACCAAAGCTGCAGCTACTGAAGCCAGCTGAAGGTTCAGGGAAGGGAGCTAAAGGACTGCTAGAAATCCCATTCTTCATATCTGCCACAAAACAGACCATGATCAGAGCATACCCTCCAATAACTCATCTAAGCTACCAAGCTTAGGAACACAAGAGACAGTCTGTTAGACAGAACTGGTTAACATTTGCCAGAGCCTGGCTTTGGGGGTGCTCATATACTCTCACTGCAGGCCTTCTCTGGTTTTCATTTACAGCCTTTTCCCTCTTTTAAACCTGTAACGTTTTATTGTCTCTATTTCGAGTTTTTAGCAATTTGGATATTCTGAGGCATATTTTTAGCATGTTACTTGACTTCATGAAATGGATATGTGTTTCTAACTATGCTAGGAGTGAAATGTTGTAGCTTTTTATTCTGTTATGACAGTACAACCTGCAAAAGTCTGGCTTTCTAAGGAATGTATTGTTGCTAGAATAGTTTTATTACACAGTGAAAAAGAGGTAAAAACTACATATGGGTCATTAAAACATCAAACAAAAAAAAATACAAGTTGTCTTTCTCAGAGACAAAGCAATATATATAATTTCATCTTGTTTCCAATGTTGATTTTTTTAAAGGAAATTTACTTGCCTGCTGCAAAGTATGAAGTTCCTGTCATCTGTTTCTTTTACATTGCCCTTCAGTTATTCACAATTGCCCTATCTCTGTTGCTTTTTCTGTTTTTGCTCCAGGGTGCACGAGGTTTTTGTGCTGAATTTATGGGTTTGTGGAGAGTACCAGCACTGGTGATCACAGACAGCCTCAGCCTGGGGCGACCAAAGTTCTGGAAGCAGCATTGCTGATGCTCCCAGCAGGGAGATGTTTCAGAGCTGAAGCCTCTGGGCAAAACCAAGAGCAGAGGGATCCAACCGGGTGGTTGTGATGGCTCTTTCTAGTTGTAGCTTCAACAAAGCTCAGGAAATCATGACAAATTAATTACAAACATTGCTCTGAGGGAGAAATTCAGGGATTTTTGCACTGCCAACTCTGTTTCCAACTATCTTAGGTACCTCCTTGGTTTGATTGTGTTTGAAAGAAAGGTGCTTAAACCCACTGCAGAACTTCTCATTCTTAACGTCACTTAATGAAAAAAATCCAGTGTGTGAAAGCACAGTCTGCCAGAGGGAAGAAGGCTACTTATATTCAGGTACAGGGCAGAAGAGGGGAAAAAAGAATGCTTGTGTTTTGTTGAGAACAATTGGCTATTCCACTCTGTGGTTATGCTCTGAGCTGCCCACATTCTTTACACAACCAACACAGAGACAGACACTTCCAAAAGAGGATTTCCCTACAAAAAGTCACACCTGGAGGCACCTTTCTCTGCACTGTGCACAGAGGATGCTCTGGTAGCTAAAATACGTGAAAAGTGACCCAGGTAACCCAGGTAGAGCAGTGATGCTCCACATCACACCCAGGGCAGAGCTCTGGGAAGGTCATCAGCTTCTCTGAGCATTGTGCTTTGAATTCCAGTCCTCTGTGAGCTCTTATAGACTGGCCTATAAAAGAGAAGGGGTTGTGTCTCATACAGCATACCAAATGAACTCCCAGAAAGCAATTACCTTTGGAAAATGGATAGATTCCCATAGTTTCCCAGAGTGCGAGTTACTAAAGATGACATTGGAGAACTGAAAGCAAGATGAGAGAGCACCTGTGAAGCCCCATTAGCAGCTCCCTTACGAGCTCCTGTTTTGCTGGTCTGAATGCCTGGCAGGGAGATTTTCTCGTGATATGAATCACAATGACACGACAAACTAATTAAATCAGCAAAGTCCCGTTTCATTTACAAGGCTCAGTTTTCATTATTTCCCAATGCAAAGGAAGTGCAAGACTAAAACATCTGGTCCTGTTGATGGGCTTTCAGCCAGGGCTTCAACGTCTGCCACTGAGCTGAAACAACAGCAGCCTAATCTCAGTATTGTCTTTAGCTTTCTCAAAAACTTTTCCTCCCCAACGAGAAAGTAGAAAGCAATCTTCCCTTGGTGTTTTATTTCAGGCATAGCATGTTAAGCTGCAACCACACACCAACAGCAGATACTTCCCTTCCACAATCCTCCCACTTCCTAAAGGCGATGAATGTTCAGACCAGGGGCTTCGTCAGGGATAAGCAATTAATTTTTCTCAACAGATATTTTTTACCAAGGTCAGTTTTGCAGGAAATGGTACCTTGTTTCTGAACTGCTGGGAAATTATTCCAGGGAATGTGGGAGAGCAGTGAGAAGTACAAAGGTCCCAGTAGAAAAGAAGGAATTTTATGTCTGAGATCCTGATAAGATTCAGGGGAAAAAATATTTCAGACCAGATTTTCTCACACCCATGTTTCTACAAAGTGCCTGAATGCAGATAGCCTTATAAATACATTAAATTTTACACTTCTAAAATGTCTCCCATGTCACTAGAAAGAATCATAATTGATTTTAGTACATCAAAGGCCAAAAGTCTGTTATGAAGTAAAGAGTTGAACAAGTTGGGTGGTTTGCTGAACAATATATACTTAAGCCATTTTGTTAGCAAAAAATATTATAAAAATAAAAACCTCTAAAGTCTCACAGGTTTAATCTAAGAAACTACTGGCTGCTTCAGGAGAGGAAAAAACTTTTGCAATAAGCAGACTACCTGTAAATCAGTAAAACCTAATTCTATACATACATCAGTAAGAAAAGAAGAGTTAAGAAGAATCTCCATTCTTTATTGGATGGGGGGAGTCAAAGCGGCACAGGATGAAGAAAAGGGTGAGGTATTTAATGCCTCCTTTGCCTCAGTCTTTAACAGATCAGTTGTTCTCTGGGTACTCAGCCCCCTGAGCTGGAAGACAGGGATGGGGAGCAGAATGAAGCCCCCATAATCCAAGGGGAAATGGTCAGAGATCTGCTACATCACATAGACCCACCCAGGTCTGTGGGGCTGGATGAGATCCACCCAAGAGGACTGAGGGAGTTCATGGCTGGGCTCACTGAGCCACTCACCATCATTTACCAGCAGCCCTGGCTCCCTGAGGAGGTCCCAGGGGACTGGAGGTCACCAAATGTGACACCCAGCTACCAGAAGGGCCTGAAGGAGGGTCTGGGGAACTACAGACCTGTCAGTGTGACCTCAGTGTGCCAGGAAAGGTCATGGGGCAGAATCATCTGGAGTGTGATCCCACAGCATGTACAGGACAACCAGAGATCAGCCCAGCCAGCACGGGTCAGTGACAGCTAAGTCCTGCTTAGATGACCTGACACTTCCTGCCTTATTCCTTTCTACTGTGAAATAACAGTGTTTCTACATGATATAATGTCTAAAACAGTGCTTGCACATTGAGGAGGATAGATACAACTATTGCCCTGCAAAGAAGAAAAGAAAAAATGAATTTATGTGGTTGGTCCCCAGCTCTGCCTGTGGCTTTGCCAGCAGGGTCTGCAGTGACTGCCCAGGGTCTCTAGGAAAAATCATATTGGTGCTTTCTTGAGTATTTGGGTTTTGAATCTCTGTGATTGATCTTGTAGAGAGGACAAGGTGATGGAAAACAACCTGAAGCAGCTACTCATAAAAACCAGCCAGCTCCCTAAGAATTACACTAATGCCCAGGAAAGTGCTGTCTAAGCTCCAGTAGTAATCACTTTTCCATGTCATCCAAATGCTGCAGCTCTGAAGAGAATTTGCTTTCTGTCTGAAACTGACATCACAGCTTCCTTTAAACAGCCATTACTGCTCCAGATGCTGGGAAGTATTTAAGTCAAACACGTCTCAGCAGATGTGGTATCTCATCCTTTTGGTACTCATAGGCAACACATTTTTGGGTGAGCTTTCAGCAGGCACTTTACATTTTGGCCTTTCCTCTTCCCCCTCAGCAGGCAAATGAAGCTGAGCAGCTCCACAGACTGAATTTAGTTCACCCTGAAGTGAGAATATTCCAGACAACTCATTCCAATGTCCATCCTTCCTTCCTGCCTTCCTTCCTTCCTGCCTTCCTTCCATTTTTTATTGCTCAGAGAATATGAAATGCACAGAATAGATGAAAAATGCATTAGTAGCCTCTTTGTTTTTCTTTGGATGACAATACCTAATAAGTTAAGCTTAGCCTATAGCAAAGCAGTCCCAGATGGCCAGGTCTGTTCTAAATAAACTGCTTTTATGAGACCAGGATGTCTAAAAGAAACACACTTCATAAAAGGAGAAAATGTGCAAGACAGAAAAAGTCCAGAAAAATAAAATCGCTCTTACAAAACTACTACTGTTCAGACTCTGTATAAACATGATTATCAAAGGCATACTTGGGTTTTGTGGGACTTTTTTTCCTTCTTTTTCTCAAGTCTAGAAAGAAAATATTTAAGTCAGATATTTATATACATTTCCATTCTCCCAAAAAAAGAAAAACCTCAAAGGTTCCCTTCACTGTATGTGAAAGCTTAACTGATAAAGAGATATTTGAAATCCTTAACAGTGAGATATGCACTTGCTATTAATATATTAATTACTGAAATGGCATCATTTTTCTAGAGAGAAAGGTCTCAAGGGTATGCTTCTTGCTTACAAGGAGGAACACATTTCCTTCAATCCATGCAGACCTCCAACCTAGATTGTTCTGTGGCTGTGTAACATGGAGATTTAATCTCATTTTCCTTGCCTTTTACTTTCATAGAGATCCCAAACTATTCTGAAACCATCCTTTAAGAAACAGGTAAATAAGCAAATAAGCAAACAGGTAAAGGTTTAAAGGTTTGTCATCACCAGGGGATAGCATAACCAATGAACCATTCTCTGTCAGTCAAGTGTTGCCAATCTTCAAGAATCAAGAAAAACCCACTAATTTGTTCCAAATCTTATTTAAAATAACACATTCCATGAGCAACACAACTACTGGTATCTGCTTTCCCATTATTTTGTGCCTTGGAGTTGGATTTTCAATTGTCAAATGGGATTCACAGTCTTGCTGACACTTTGTAATGAGTTTTTTTTCAAAATGTGTAAACCCTGTTGTGTAAAATGTAAAATAAGGTGTTCACATTGCAGCCTGTCCCTCTGCCACATCCTGTCCTGGGACAGCTGTTTTCACCACACAGAGAACTCTGTTTCTACTCCTTTTGGTTCTAGACAAATGACCTTGAAAAGACTTAAATGCCCACATTCTCATACAGTCCTGGATGATCCCTAAACCTTTGTTTCTCCAATGAACAACAATAACAAAAAAGGCAAAATGGCAGCATGTTATTATTAATACACAGATTAACCAGAGATTGCACTAATTCCTTTTTTTTTGATCAATTGAACAGGAATGCTCTTTCTAGGGAGCATGGAAAGGTTCAGGTTTCTTAAATGTATGTCTCACCAATTGCTCAAACAAGCAATTGCAGACTAAAGAAATTCCATTCTGAATGGAATTCTTCTGTTTAGGCTGGAGGTACTTTGTTTTAGCAGGGGTGTAGCAGGCACAGTGGTTGGTTTCTTTTCCATGAGAAAAATTAATATGTTTTCATTTCAGGTCAGACTGGGACAATTTTCCTTTTCAATTTCCACTTCAGGCAGCAAATTGAAAAATCAATACCCATCGTAGGTTTAATTGCGCTGTCTGTGTTCTTTTAACCAACACTCCAGAATACAGCACAGAATCTGGGGTATGAAAATAGAAAACAGAGAGTGGAAAATCTGCTACCCAATAACTTATGCTGCAAATCTACAGCCCTGTGACTTATTCATAGAATCACAGAATGGTTTGGCTTGGAAGGGACTTTAAAGATCATACAGTTCCAACCTTTCTGCCATGGGCAGGGATGCCACCCACTAGACCAGATTGCTCAAAGCCTCATCCAACCTGGCCTTGAACACTTCCAGGATTGGAGCATCTACAGCTCCTGTTCCAGGGCCTCACAGTAAAGAATTACTTCCTAATATCTAATCTACATCTAGACTTTTTCAGTTTAAAGCCATTCCTCTCGCCCTTGTCAAAAGCCCCTCTCTGGCTTTCTTGTAGCCCTTTCAGGTTTTGAAGGTTTGGAGGCATCATCTCACTTTTGATTTCAGTGGGTGCTGAATACAACCATCAAGTGAGAGTTCAAAGTGCAGGTGCTACTGACCTAGCATAAATGCAATGGAGAACTGCTGAGCAAATAGACTTAAACACTGGGAGATAACAAATGTTAAAGGCACAAAATAGCCAGTCCATTACTTCACCATGTTCTGTTGAGGGTAATCACTGATTAAATGCTGGGTCATCAATTGCCAAGCAATGTTTAGCTTTGTATCATCCCAAAGTATCCCTTATCATGGCAGAGTTTGAATGTTCTCGGTTGGCAGCAGAAACAAGACAGTTGCATTAAGTTAAACCTCAGGATTAAATCTGGTCTCCAGGGCAAAGGCAGAGTGATTAGTACTCCTGTTTATAAACAGAGTTGCTCTAATCTTTTACTTATAAATTTCCTCCTCCATCTGTTATCCATCAGGGAAGTGGAGCTTTAAGAAATTGTGCAGATGGTTTTAAGGCACTGAAGTTTTTCTGCTAAGCAATGCCTTGGCCTGCTGGATGTGTACCTTGGAAATGGAACTTTATTTGCCAAAACTGCACCTTTTCTAACCCAAGATCCTGCACTGAAGCCCTGTGCAAAGCATTTTTCACTGTCTCTTCTCCATAGAAAATGAGCTCCATTGTGTTGAAAGTTGCAATGTGCAGTACCTGGCCAAAGGATTAAACTTTCATCATCTGGGTTTGATACTCAGAATCATGAGAGGAAATGAGTGTTAAGCATCCACTGCATGCCAGGATATCTTGAAAGATCCCTTTAGCAATACATGCCAGTATTTTAAAAATAGGGCACATTAGGGATTTTTATGTGCTAGAGAACATTATATCTTCTTAAAGCAAAGTTTTCATGCCATGCTTGTTTTTTTTTAGTGAAATGAGGCAATTTTCCACAGTTTTTAAAGTTATAGCACTAGAACAGAGAAAGCAGGAAAGCAACCAAGGAAAGAGAGACAAAGGGGGTGATAACAAGCAACTCAACAAGAATGCAGGTCTGGGTAGCTTTGGGCTGCCCACACATGCAGATATAACACAGATATTAATCACATCATTGACAGAACCATAAATAGTACTGGGGAAATTATTCCCCTGAGAGTCCTGGGACAAAAAAAATAAGCCAGCCTGACCAAAGTCAATGGTCTTCTGACACTGACTTTTGTAAACCTCAGGTTTAACATCAGAGTTCACAAATAATTGAGGTTAAGACTGTTACAGTCAACTGGAAAAAAACTTTCAGTCTTAGCCAGGTAGTTTCTGTAATTGCAGATCTCTTCCCAATATGTAAAAAATCCATTAAGATATCATAGGAAGTCTGTGTCTTTTGACAGAAAACCACGATCTCACAAGCCTGAAACTTTCTTACTCAGAGTCCAGCAGAGTAGAGCTTGTAGAATTAAAGAGATAGGTTTTCTGATGTCTCAGTATATCACAAGAAATTCACATGAATTCAAATGAAAGGCACCATAAAATCCATAAGCACCTCAAGGAACAGGGCCTGACTATCTACTGCAATAAACAGATATTAACCCAGCACATTTTCAAGGTCACCTTTGCACATAATGTTCCAAAACCTTGGGTCAGCCTGTGTACAGCATCCTGCCAGAATCATCTCAAAAGATTTCCAGGGTGTTCTTTGAGGTTAGTAATTGTATACAATCTGTCTATCCTGGATTGTCATGGCACTGCAGATATATGTGTGGTCAGACTCTTCTTCATTAAATCTAAACCATTCAGTTGAAATCCAGGCTTAAATACATGTAACTTCTGCACAATTTTGCATTTTCCATGTTGCATATTATGCCATTAAAGGACAATTCTCTCTTGTTACCCATCTATTCTTAGAAGCCTAACATGGGTGGTTGAATATCATTTCTAGAGAACATGCATTTACTCACAGAAGATTTATATGCAGATTTTGCTTTAAGAACTCTTTTCTGTGAAGAAAAGAAAACACATTTTTGAGATTAAGATATAGGATCAAGGACAGGAAATCCAGATTAAGTTTTTAGTTCTGTCTAAAGTTTTCTATGTCAGTCTAGGCAAATAACTTCACACCTCTCTTTCAATGCTGAATCTTGAGGATGTAGGCTAAAATGGTTCCTCACTTTTCTTGAGTGTGTAAATGCATATAAAAATGTATTAGAGCTTTTGTTTAGATGAAGAAAACACTCATTTTTATTTGTGGGAGCCCATGTAAAATGAAGCTGTCTTGGCTGGGCTGCTAAGTATCTTTACATTGAAAATATAAATTACACACTTGATCCATTAGTACTCCAATTTTTCATGAAGTGCAATTCATTTCACTAGCTAAAAGCTGGAAGTCTAATCTAAGTTGGCCTTCTAAACACTGGCCAACAGAGACAGGCATCTCTAGAGTATAATTTTTCCCACTGACAGTAGACACCTGGCACTCCATTCCACCGCCAAACATCAGCATTTGTGTCACTTGAGATTCTCCTGCAGTGCCCAGCTGGTCTCCAGGACATCCCTTGCCACCTCGACTAGTCCTGCATGGTCTCAGCACCCCACTGCACTGCAACAGTCCTTCACTGAAACAGCCAAATAGTTCCACTAAGGGAGAATTCAGCTGTTGTATCTAATTTAGTTGTGTTAGAGCAGGTGTCTGTGAGGGAATCAAGAGTCCAGGCTGGGCAGAGGTGCCATCAGCACAAAGGAGCAGGCAAGTGACTCAGCTGCCCTGGAGCAGATGGCTACATCTGCCAGCTGAAAAGCTCTGCAGACTCTTCCAGCCACACAAATCCCAGATCATCTAATGCTTTGGATTCAGGAGAGTTTTTTGCCCCATTTAGAATAGCACAGAATTTACTTAAGAAATAAATATAATTTATTTATTTAAGAAATTACAAGCAGTTTTTGGCAAGACAAATCCTCCATTAAACAGTGCTCCAAAATACAGAAATGACAGAGTTCCTAATGTGTAAAACTTTCAGCAGAAAGAATGTACAGAGCAAGCAGATACTTACTAATTACACAAGAATGCCAGCAACACCGCTATTTGTTTTAAGAGAAAGGAAGCCCTGAGTGCTAATTCCTCATAAGAGAAACATCTGTCTCACTGGTATTCAGAAATTAAATTCATGTCCCTCCTTAAAACTTGCACTTATTTGGTAATGTGGCAGCCTTAATGGAAAATAGGATTTATATGTCTGGCAATTCAGCTACAAAGTTAATGACAGTAAATGGGGGATAGAAAGCAGGGTGGGAAGGTTGAAACTGAAGAAGCAGCATCTGATAAGTTTTAAGAGCCATTGTATAAAAGGCAGCTTTCAAAACCATCTGCCAAAGTGTCAAGGTGATGGATTTTTAAATATAAATAGATTTTTCTACACTATAGACTTTAATACATGTGAGAGCAACACAGCAGGCACAAAAAATAGAGACCACTGAACCACATGGCATTTGCACTCACCAACATTCCTGTCCTGGCTCATTTACTTTTGTGCAAAAAGGCTGAAGGCACCACCAGGTGATTGTCTGAGAACACCTATCTTGCAGAGGCCATGCTGGATGCAACTCATTTTCACTGGATAATCTCAGGATGCTCTGATGGAAAAGGACACCCTGAAGTATGATAAAATAATAGAATTATTTGGTTTGGAAGGGACCTTAAAGATCTTCTTGATCCAACCTCCCTGCCATGGATAGGGACATCTTCCACTTGCTCAGAGCCCCTTGAGCACTTAGAGGGATGGGATAGCCACAGCTTCTCTGGGCAACCTGTGCCAGGGCCTCACCACCTTCATAGAAAAGAATTTCTTGCTAATATCTAATCTAAACTCACTCTGACAGAAAGTAGCTCAGAGAGAAAGTTTCATAGAGAACATGATATCCATAGCCCCAGGAAGGAAATCGCTCCCTGGATGTGCATTTCTCCCACATCTACGTCAGATCATATTTTGCACCCAAATAAGTTTTTCTGAGGTCTTTGTTAAAGATGGATGAAAGGCCAAAGCCTGCAAAACAGGATATTGATGTTCCCACCCACCTGATGACCTTGAACTTCTTCACTCTCAGTTTCAGAGAAATGCGTTTTTGTGTTCCAGTTCAGGAAGGTATTTAACTGCACCTCATTTTAGTAAGTGAACTAGGTAGGTGAACAGGGGTCTCAAGTTACAGGCAAAGGTACTTTTACAGGTAAATTACAGCAAAAGGTAATTGTCAAGTGTTTCAGAAAACAAAAAGAAGGCTTTCTATTTTGAGGTAATGCACTAAACTGACTTCAGCCTTTCATCGTGTGGGGAAGAGCAGAACAAATTCTCATTCTTGTATCACTTCCTTTGTGAGGAAAAACACAACCTCCTCTTTGACATCTATTCAATGAAAGAATTCTCTAGAGGTACCAGAGGTAGAGCAAGAAATATCTACAAAAAAACTTTAGTTGCACAGATACAACTTGATCTTGAGTGTGAACACACAAGTGGTGCTTCCACAGTGATTTGTTGCATATTTGGCATCTGGCAAGATTCAGAGAGGAAAGGCAGAAAAATATACTCAGAATACTACAGTCAGTTCTGATAACCAGTTACTCACACATCCCTCCTTCACCAGTCTGAACCATGTGAGACTTTGTGGCACCAGCTGCATCCATCCACTGCATTGCTGCTGGCTTGTCTTCCTTGGCCATGGAGCAACAGCAGAAGACACCTCAGGAAGGACACCAAAGCATAATTAAGAAGTAGAACAGCAACGGTGTAAGTTCCCAATCCTCCAACCTGCTACGGTGACATTCCTAGGACACCTGAGCTACTCCAAGCCTCCCCACTTGCATCTCTGTGTGCCATGATCAAAGCAGGGCCCCTGGTGCTGTTTATGCTCCAAACTCACAGTTCCTTCAGCTAAGAAGACAATGAGGTCAGCAGCAGGGCTGTGGGGCTGTGTCCGAGGCTGGGGGTATGGGGAGCCGAATGGAGCCAGCACTCCTCCCAGCAGCTCCTGCAGTGAATGCCCAGCCTGCACTCAGTCAGGTAACTCAAGACAACTCCATAACCACCACAGGAGCTGGTTATTCAAAAATCAGCCTTGGCTGAAGCAAGACATGCCCTGCCCACCCCATTCCTGGGGCTCTCTCATAACTCTGTCATTTTGGTTAACTGGGGCTACTTCTCCCAGCCAAAACAAAACCACGTTCGAAGTGGCTCCTCTGTTAACTTTTCCCCTCCTCGTAGATAAGCTGAAGCAGGAAAACAGACTGTGGCTTCTGCATCCCCTGGTCCCCCACACAATGGGAATGTCATTACAGCCCCACCGTGCCCCCGAGGGCGAATAAAAAACCTCTTTCTACTCTGTCTTACAGGGTAGGACATCATTATTCTGTGAAACATAATAGCTCAACACTTACACCTGAAACACAATCTACTCCCTTCTCTCTTTATTCTCACCGGAGCTACTACAGGTCCCTTGTTCCATTATGTAAGATATTACTTTTCCCTGTC
This sequence comes from Toxostoma redivivum, assembly GCA_013397375.1. Taxonomy (NCBI): domain Eukaryota; kingdom Metazoa; phylum Chordata; class Aves; order Passeriformes; family Mimidae; genus Toxostoma; species Toxostoma redivivum. The sequence goes on along the minus strand of VXBI01005818.1, from coordinate 546,790 downwards.
TGAGAGCAGCAGGGAAGACATCAGCTGTTATCTTTCTGCCGATAAAGATCTTCATTCACACCTGATGGATTGCAATTTAAGGAAAAAACCCCCACGTCCTCCCTTGGGCTCTGTGAATGGCAGTGCAATAACATTGTGTTAATAGCTCCCAGTCTAGATAAGGCTGCTCCTTCTGACAGTAGGAAATGGGGTTTGATAGTCACTGAGATGTTTTGATCACCTGTCAGCGAAACATTATATCTAAGTTTTGCTTCAGTAGAAATATGTCATTAGCATCTGCACCATGCTTCTTGCCCGGCTTAAGGGCTGGCACCATGCACAAGCACAGGCTTCAGGCATAAATTCATATTATAGCAATGAAGGGCTGTGGACCTTGAAACCCCTTTATATTTATATTTGACTGTGATTTCCAAAAGAGCACTCTCCACTTCTTCACCTAAACCTTCTGAAAAATCTTTTGCACCTCAGATACCCTGCTGTGCCTCCTAATTTCCCCTCATGTCATTGGAAGTTAAGAGCATTTGTTTAAGAGGGTCTCTGCAGCTGTTTTTTGATCCTTACCTCCAAATTTACCACCTTACTCGAAGAGGAAGAAAAACCAGAGCATCTCTGGTAAAAGTTCATTCAGCAAAGCTCTATTCTAGGTCTATCCGTATTTCAGGTGTTAAAACTTTTGGGAGTCTACGAGTTAATATTGTGAGCTGTAATAGCTTTCATTTTATCTAATATGTGGTGGTAGGGAATTTAAGGCTCCATCCTCATCCTTGAACTCACTGCTTATCTCCATTCTTCTCAACACAAATTCTAGGTTCTGAGATGCTGTATGAATTATGATACTGACAGACATTCTGATGAAGGCTGCAGCAGCCAGGGCAGTGCTACTCCACTGTCCATCCCTGAGATGAGCTCTAAAAGCAAGCTACGACGATCTGCCCAAATCCAGAAGGGTGAAAAAGGCTGATTTTTCAGCTTAGAGCTGAGCTTTGCTTGCCTTGTCCACCAGGATGTAGTTATGGATATAACTGTGCACACACAAGTCCAAGTCAGCACAAACACGTGTGCTCACAGGTATCTCCCCCTGCTCCGTGGGCGCTGTCACACACACAGATTAATCACTGCACTATAAATTAGTGCTGATGTGGGACTTCAGCTGCCTCAGAAACCCCAGCCAGCTCTGCTCAGTGCTCCACTACCCACGAGAGGGAGCTGACAATCCTCTGGCTGAATCTGACAGCCATAGGGCTGCTAACAACCCATTGGGTCTGGTTTTCCTTCCCCCCCCCGCCCCATTTTAGAAATATCCAAAACATGTTTTTCATAAAACTGGGGAAGAATAGATGATGTGAGGCAGGTAAAAACAAATCAACCTAAAAAAAAAAAAAAACAAAAAAAACCCTTATGCCTGAGTTATTCCATATGGGCATTGATTGACAGTAAGCTTTCTTAAGGAATAAAAGCAATCCTTTTAAGAAAATGATTGTGGCTTTTTGCTGCATTGTTTGAGTTCTTAAAGGGCTCCGGCTTTGTGAGATGAGTCCAGAATAAAGTCTGGCATTAAGTTCAACCTGGAGTCTGTGCTGAGGGTGTCTGACAACAGTTATCATCATGGGGTACTTTGTGCTTGAACCAGACCCCAAGGTGCAGCACAATTTGTAGCTGGTGACAACATGAACTCATGGTTCTGTACAGGATCTCAGTACAGACAGCCATGGATGCTGCTGACCAAGAAGAATGTGAAGCTGGTTCACAGCAATGCCCTGCAGAGTATGTGGAGGTCCTCCCTGCCACCCTGCTCCTGGCATTATCTTGCTGCCTTTTTCCACCAAGTTCCCAGAAAATGATGTGCATCCCACCAGTTTCTAGCCCAGGGGACAGTACTGTACCGTGCTCCCATCCAGGTTCAGCAGGTGACGAAGGACCAAGCAAATCCTGCCTGAAGAACAGCTTGTGGTGACCTTTCTCCCTGGGGAAAGGCAACTGTCAGCACAGGATTGGGAAACTGGTCAAAGGTAGGAGTCAGGAGTGAAAAAATACTTCAGAAACACTGAAAATGGCTCAAGGGACAGCAGCACTGCAGGAATGGTGTGGAAACACCCCATGGATGGAAGATTTCTGCCTTTGGAGCCTAAATCTGGCCCTTTCTTTAGTTTGGCATGGCTGATTGTCCCCTTCCCATTCCATAGTAGTTTGGCCACTAGGACCTGAAAAGGTTTGTGCTGCATTCATTTCTCAAATATAATTCCCAGGGAGACCAGGGCTCAGAGGGGTAAGCAGGAACAGTCTTCAAATGAAAAATATACTAAATTTTAAGATGAGAAGAGTATCCAGCACTATTTTTTTACATGAAAATACACTCTGGTTCTCCACATAGCTATCAGCCAGAATAAAATAAGGATATCCCAAAATAAAATAAAAAAACCAAACCCCTGTGTGTATAAGACTTGACAAGTGATAAAACACAATGAACTGTATTCCACTGCATATGCTCCCTTGACCTGTCATGAATCATTGCAACAGGAAAGGTATTGTAGCTGTGTGAGCAGCAGAGCAGGCTGCCATTTAAATTCCCCTGCAGATGAATAACTGTGATTTAGTGCTCCCCCAGCAGCAGACCACTGTAAATAACACCTAAAATGCTCAGAAACTCCTATGATGTCTCTCTTAGGCTTTCTACCAGAGCTGACTTAAGGCAGGAGAGGTTCCTCATTGATTCCAACAGGCTTTAGTTCAGGCCATTGAGGCAGATGCTTAGCACAGTAAATCTACTGATATTAGAGGGAAGGTTTGAGGGTAAATCTGCTGTGAAAACTCTGAATATAAGAGCCCTTGCACAGTCTGTACTTTGCAAAGAACAGAAGACTACCTAGGAACTACTGCAAGATGTGTTTTAATTTCAAAGCCTTAACTGAGTCTAATTTAAATGGCGTTTTCTGACACTTTTTTTACAATTGCTATGACTGTATTACATTTCAGGCAAGGCAGCCCGTTGGGAATCCAGTGAGAGCAGTGTACAGAAATTAGTTCTCCTGTTCACAATTCATCAATTGGGCATTTTCAGCTCAGGGACACTGGTCCCATCCCTTCCTTTTCCACTTATTTCAGAAATTGAATAAAGAGTTGCTGCCCAGAGAAGAGAGCCCACAGGCTACAAAGATGAAAATGGTCCCCAGGAGAGTCCTCATGGTCAAACCCAGTCTACTGCAGACAGAATTATGAAATGCAATCTGAAAACTGCCTTTATCCCTGAGGCAACAAGACTTTGTTTCATGAAAAGGAATTCAATTTTCACTGTGAAAGCTAGTTATAGATGGGAGCAAATTCACGCAAGGGTATTTATTCAGAGAAATCCTTGCTCCCAAAGTATTTTCCACATTCAGCCAGGTGTAGCAATAGGAAAGCAGAGCCAAGGCACCCTGAAATGTCTCACAGACAGTCACAACTCTGTTGAGGAGTTTATATTAAATAAATTCTGGTAAAGTTAAGGAATTCTCTGTATTTAACAAAGTTCTTTTGCCTATTCCCCCATTACTTAAAGATTTCTGGGCATTTCTACTCAATTTTTAATTTGAAATACCTATATCAATTAGTTTAACTAAATAATAGTCAAGGTTTTTTGCTGAGTGTTAATTTGGTGCTTGTTCTTCAACTGAGACCTCTCAGGAATTTCAGATGTATTCCCTTTGTTTTAACCAGTACTCCAAGTCCTTACTCAAAATGAGAACTATCATGCCAAAAAATTGACTGAGCAACATTTAAGTCCACCAGGGAAAAAAGAACCAACGCTCATTAAAAAGTGTTCCCAGATTTTCTGCTCTCACCTGAGCCCCAAACTCCTCCATGCCCAGCCTTTGCTGTCAGGAATGTCAGGAATACCAAACTGTGTGCATAACCCATTTCTCCACACCACCTGTCTCCAAGGCTGAAGCACAAGTGATTCCATAACAGACTTTGTAGGAGCTTTTGCTATCAGCCTGCTTCCTTTGAGGTTCAATAAAAAGATTCGAACACTTGAATTTAAAGAGAGCAATTTGAAAAGGGATACCCTGTACTGGCCCATGGATCAAGCTGAAATTTTAGCAGGAACTGTGCAGCCCTCATTCTGATGAGCTCCTAGATGGTTTTCTCCAAACCCAGACAAGGCAGTGTCCATATGGAGGGAGCTTAAGGAATGTTTCAGCTGGAGGGGAGCCATCCCCATTCAGCTAAGAGCAGTGGGTTCATCTTCATATAGTAAATTTTAAAATAACCCACATCAAAATTGTTCCCTCTCTGTTTACCAGCATAGTTTGTCACCACTTGCATAGCAAGTTTTCAGAATGAATCATGGACAAACTATGTGATGTCTCTGAAATTCCACTTTTCTTCTAAAGAACACAGTTAAATTTAATTATTGTTTTTAAGAACAGACCAACAGGCATCTTTTATCCACAAAATATTCAGTGAAGCACGAGGACACTGACACCCAAGATTTTACCAGTTATGACAAGATTTCAAGGAATAAGCAGTTTTGACTTAGAATCAACACTGCAAAAATCAGAATGTCTTCTCTTGGTTATTTCAGTAAGTGAAGCCTAAATCCCACAACCTTCTGGAGTCAATGGAAAAGTTAGTATCATCAAGAGTAAAAGGATGTGAATATTTCAAAACCATCAAGACCCAGTGGCCCATTAGGTGCTCTTCTCTGGCACCAGCTATTCAAGAAATAATAACAATGCAGGAAAGTTGACATGAAGTAGAATGGTATGAACTGACTATACAGCTTCCAGCCATGTACCAATGCATGGAGATAACAACACTTACCTCCAGTGCAATTTGATACCAAGATCTCAGAATCATGGAATATCTGAATTGTAAGGGACTCACAAGGAAAATCAAGCCCAACCCCCTGCAGGCCAGAAGGGGAAACCTAAACTCATAGTCTTTGGCAAGAAACATCACCACTATTGTTTCAAGGGACATTTTGTGTTTTGAAGAGAAGTGGGCTGCCCCCTCTCCCTTTCTGTAAGTGTTGGCCAAGTTAGATGAGTGTTTTGGTTTGGAACAGTTGGCACTTTGGAAGCACCCTCCATCACTCCCTTCACCGCAGAGTTCACAGAGGTTGCTCAGTTCACACAGTGGTCCGAGATTCCTTTTGTGGGACACAAAATCAAACCCTCTGTTACAGCACATCCCAGATGTTTTCCCACAGGGATGGGAGGCTCCCAAATTTCACCCTCTGGACCCCACTTTAACCCGTGCTCCTGATGGCACCTTTCTGTGCAGGAAACCACACTACACACCAATGGAAATAACCCCCCTGAACCACATCATGTGTGGATGTCAGGACCTCAGCAGCAATCCCTTGGAGATACTAATCCAAACCATTTCCGCTAAGTTATTGCAGGAACAATCTTGTAGAAGCTTAATTAAGGGTTTTGTCCCTTTGCATTAGTCACAGACTACTGTGGGCAAGGCTGAAGGTCTAGCTCTGTCCTTATCACTTTCTTCTGGCAGAAGATTTACTTCAGTTTTGTTTCTGGTTCCTCTGATCCAGATCTTAGCTCCTTACAGGTCCCTGTGCCTCAGGCCAGGAGTCTGACTTAGCTGCAGCAGCAAAAGCACCTAGTGGTCATCTACTCTAAATCCATGTGTCACTGCATTGTTGGTCACAGCTGAGCACAGCAGTGGCACAGGGTGGCAGGACACTGGAATTGAATGATCTAAGGGACAGATACTGGACATGAGCTGGTTACACCCTGTGACACAAATGGTTTCACTCTCAGCATCAGCATTAGAAAATCTGGCTGGTGGGAGCAGCCTGGATCTGGGACAGTGCAATAAGAAAGGAACTGTAAAAGCAAATTTTCCTGAGGAGGAGGATTAGTGTAGGACTTTGGTGATGACGTTTGAATTAGCTTTAACAAATAACCCTCAAAGGGAATAATTTTTGGCTCTATCCTGAGCACTAAGTTGGCTTTGAACTACAAGGGATTCCACACAATCCCAGTCTATTTGCACTCCTTTCTGGTAGTGTAGGATCTTTCTGTCTTTTTTTAATGCTGGCTGTACAGCTCATGCATTACCTTTGATATTTCATAACATGTTATGTAACTTCTTCTTCTTTATATCCTGGCCTAGTTTGCCTTTAAAACCAGCTGTGTCTCTTCAGCTAAGGCGAGGCTTTGCAGCTAGCCTGCATTATGCAAACATGCATTGTAACATCCCCAAACCTGCAATTAGTCAACAAAAGATCAAACAGACCATGGTGCTTTCATGGTAGCCATCAAAGTCACTCACACTATCTCAGTGAAAGCTGCCAACTTGCATTTTTTTTTTGTCCAATGACAAAGATAAGGCTATTTGTCTTTCTTTCAAAGCTACAAATAAATAAGGAAAAGGACAGTAGTTTAAAATTATATCTTAATCAAACCTGTTCATCTCAGAGTTTATATTTCAAGCCTTTACCTGCATTCCAGAGTGAAGTCAAATGTCAAACTTTCCCCCCTTTATCTTTTCTCCTTGACTCAGGAGAAGATCTGTATCTTTAGAGAATGAAACAACTGTTTTCCTTAAAATGTTTCAATAAGCCCTGGCTTTGTAAAACAAGCCACATCTCTGGCAGGTGCTTTGATTTCAGAGAATTAAAGTAATTGCCACAAAAGGACTGACAAACCTCACAGCTGCTGCAGTAAAAGGAGAAGGAGCTGTGTGGATGTACACAGCATGTCTGGGCAGGAGAAAAGGTGAACAGTGAGGGGGGCCTGGAATTGACTTCTTTAATTCACTGTCTATTTTTCCATTCAATCCATTTTGGTCCTAAGAGGATATCAAGGTATTATTTGCTTTCTCCTCTTTCCTAAATCAGCTTTATCAACTGGACCAGTTGTGGGTGTTCAGAAAAGGACACAAAGAACAGTCAGAGCTGTAGTAAACAAAATGTGCAGAAATATGGTTTATTTAGTCTTCACATAAGAGGACTGAAATGGGGCAGTAGAGACTTACAGCTGCAGATGACAGAAAGACAAACAGCTCTTCATGTGCACTGATGATAGGACAAGGAGTAATTGGTTTCAACACCACTAAGAGAACTTCAGGTTGGCTACCCTGGGAGACTTCTGATGTGATTAATTTTGTGCTAGGAAATGTTGTTCAAGAATCTGTGAAACCTCCACCACAGAAGGGTCTCATAAACAGCTGAGGCAGGAATGATTTAAGTGTCCATGAGAACAACTGATCCTGCCTTAGGGGAATTGAAGAACTGTAGGTTAAAACACTTCAGTGAAATATCTTCCAACATTGTCTCCAAATACCTAATTTTATTTTCTTGAATATCTTGGATTAAGACAGGACTCATGGCTCAGAATTGATTCAAAGTTTGGGGTTGTTCATGCCTTAGCCAAGACTTTGGGTTACACTGCTCTCTCCATTCCTCACATAACCTCCCAGCTAGTGCAGCGTGGGGTGAAAACCAAAATCTGAGCAAGGTACCAGCACTGGAACCATAACCTCACAGACAAGGGGTTATATATAATATCACTGTGATATTAACTCCCTGCTGTTAATATCACAGCCTTGCAGAGGTTTTTCACCTACTACCATCTATCCCCACAGTATTTAATCTGAATCCTGACCCCTTCTCTTTCCTGCTCAAGTTGCATCTCCTCAGGGACAAGAACTGAGTGAACAGTGAACCTGTTTTGGACACCAGGCTCAGGAATGATCATGGACAGAAGCTGTTAAACTGGAGAACAAGACCAAAGCTTGAGGGGAAGGAGAGACAGGCTGCCCAAGTGCTGCCAGGCCTGTTCCTCTGCCCTTCTGCTCACCCAAGCACCCAAACCCAGAGCAGAAAAGACAAGCTGCCTCTTGCACCCCCTTGCAGGTAAGAAAATACTCTTTTTTTGCTTAAATTGGGCCATTATTTACATGCAGGCAGATAGTGCATATTTTTGGGAATTAGATAGGAAGACCTTTTTTTCCCTGCAGGTCCAGTCCCTGCACCTGTGACTACAACTAACAAAAGAGAATGGTAGACACAAAGAAGTTTCCACTACTCAAGTAGCAGCCAGGAAGAGGTTGAGAAAATATTTTGATGCCTATAAAATCTCTGGAAAAAAACATTTAAGTGATGTAAAGGGCCTTTCCTTCTCTTCCTGTTTTACAGCTTAGAATATATTCTTAACCAGTTTTTCTTCTGAGTTCATATTTAAGTTACTTGCTGCTCTATAGAAAGCCTCACTAGTGCTAAACCTGGGCCAGTCCTCTTTCTGGGTGTGAAGGTACCAGGAAATTACACAACAAAGCCAAGTGCCAGCCTCCTGGAGAGGGAGAAGGAAATAATTATTTTCTATGTGTGCAATTGTGGATTCTGGGTGTAAATCCCTAATTCTTCCATAAATTCATTGTAGATTATTTCAATGCCTACATTTCCATCTCAAAATCACATCATGGGCTGTCCCTCTGTCCTCTTCTTTCCTGACAGTGTTCCTCATAGTGGGAATGTGCAGAACCCTTATTTGCAGATGCATCTTCTTTTCAATCATTCTGCAGAAAATATTGAATAAGAATTAAATATATGAAGTACTCAATGTAAACATTTAGGAAGATCAGATATAGTCAGACCATACAACGGTACTAGCCAGTCTGAAGCTACAGTCCAATGGAACCACAGTCCAAAGCACAGTTTTGGCTCCATGTCCCTGCATGGGTGGAAGGTTGGCTCTGAGCCTGCAGGAATTGCAAGGGCTCTCTACCTTTGAAGGACACTCCAAAGAACTGTTTACAGTTGTAGTTTTCTCTAATCTCCAGGATCTTAACTCTTTTTAACACAGAAACTACTCAATTACCAAATGCCCTTTTTAACTCTTTCACTGTATTTGCTGTTTGTATTTGGACTGCTACCATTCCCTTCCATATTCATCATCATCCTCTCCTTCCACTCCTTTCTTCATGGTCCAGATTGCTGCTCTCTTTGCCTTCTTATGTCTCCTTTTCCTGTTTCTGCCATGTCTAAAGCATCCTGCCAGTTCCTTTGTTTACATCTCTGCCTCGTTCAAGTCCTCTTTAACAAATAATTCCTTTCAAAATGCCCACAAAGAGAAATAATGGGCCAAAAGAAACCATGAAGTCATTCACCTCTTTGATGCTGTCATGCACCCTGTCTCCTCTGTGTTCAGCCCCTTACAGTGGGGCTGCTTTTCCCCTCTCTCAGTCATGCCCAACACCGAGAAACTTCCTAAATAATTAGGGGATGCAATTTGGCTTGGAAAATGAGTCACTGACCTTGCTCCATTCTCAGCCCTGCCATTAAGCTGCTAAATGACCTTGAATAACTTTTTTAACCTCGTCTGCCCCAATCTGTCTCATCCTGTGAATTTTTTCAACAAAATGTGTAAGCTCCTGGGATCTTGTCATGTGCTGCTAAACAAAAGGGACCTATTTTCCCACTGACTGACTCAGCTGGGATTTATCCCTGTAACCACAGACATCTACACAGTCGATATCTACACCTGAGCTACTCACTTAAGTTTCCTAAAGAGTCAGAGGGGAACAACAGGCAGGTTAAATTAAATTTCACCTAAGCAAATGTAGGCTTTATATTTGGGATTAAATTAATCACTTCATCAGAATGCTTGTGTGTTGAAAATAATTCCCCAAATATTAACCAATTGTAATTATTTGATGAATTTAGCTGAAACATCAAAGTTATTTTTGGACAACTAAATTGACTTTTTTTTTACTAAATAAATTATTCCATGCAAAAGATTCATCTAGACCTTTTGGGAAATGCTAAATACTTGAAAGGTGATTTTTCTGTCTTTCTAGTAGTTTCTTTGTAAATGGATTCTTGAACCTTTGCTTTGCGAGGGGGTTTACCACATTTCACACTCCCAAAGTGCTGTAACTGTGCAGAAGGCACAAAGACAGGCAGGTACCAGTGGGTCAGCACCAGACCCACCTCAGAGCTCCCAATTTGGTTTTATGAAAGCAGAAAGCAAGAGCTCCTCACCATCTTGGGAACCACATCAGTACCTAAACCTGGATGCAACACCACAAAAAATCTGACAAAGACACTTTTCCTGCCTCAAGTGAGAACTTCAATAAAAGGGCATCTGCTAAAGAGCTCATGGGAAGGAATATTCCATTTTCCTACCCCAAGGAAGAAACTTGGGGAACAAGAGCCCTTTTGCAAGGCAAAAGATGGAGAGGTCATGTCACACACCAAATATGCAGAAACAGAAGAACAGGAACATTACACCAATCACTGCTAATCAACATCACCTCATCCAGCCAAAATGGCAGTAAATTTGGGAGTGTCTTTGAAAAAGATTAAATAACAGAATTAACTTTAAAAAAAGAAAAAAGTCAGAGTTTTGCCAAAACCTATTATACGCACTCAACAAAGGAGTGTCTGTGAGCAGCAAGGAGGGAAACAATAATAATAAACTGGAGGAATGGTTTTCATAGGATAATAAATGAATTGCAAATAGCACACATGTCAGCTGCACTAATTCTAAAAGAAAACAGTTCCAAAAACAGGAATAAAATGTGACTGGGACAAATAGCTTCTTCATCCTTAGAAAATGAGAGACACTTCCCTGAGTAAAGAATCAATCTATAAAAAATGGAAACATTTGTATTTTAGATGCTATTTTTTGGGCCCAAGTGAAAAAAAAAATAAAAGTGTGTGTATATATATATCTCCACATATTTAACTACCCCAAAGCACCTAGAAAGATTTACTACCCAGAGGGTAGTATGGGGCCTACAATGCCCAAAGAGAACATCTAAAATCCACCTAAAACTGGATAAGGAACAACTCAGAGAATGGATATAGACCTAGAAGAAAACCTTCCACAAGGAAGAAAATTCAGGCAATTAATTTAGTTATTAGTCACATTTATTGTAAATGCCTGGGCCAGCTGTATGAGGCTGGACAAGTCATCAGGGACAATGGAAAATGGAGATGGACTCTGATCCTGTGAAGGAGACAGAGGAGTTAGCACTGTATGGTGAAGCCCTTCCTCCCAGAAGGAAAGGTTGGTAAAATGTGGAGGTTTAATTATTTCAGATCAGGAGTTTGATACTCCAGAGGAATACTGCAATGGCTTGTAATTCTGAAAACTGGAATTTGATCAGTTTATTTTGAAGCCAAGGAATCCACCTCTGTCTACAGCAGCTGGAAATGTAAAGAGGAGGAGATATAGCTAATCAGCTGGACAGAAAGCTGTATTTTCTATCCTTCTAGAGACTCTTGAGCCATTCTGTTCAAGGAAGAAACAACACTGAGACGTCACAGAAAATTAATAGGAAAACATAGTTTTCTTTCTTGGAGGACATATCTGATGTTTAGAGCTACCTTTCTGTGGCAGTAACATTTTATTTATAGGAAATAAAAGCGATGTTCAGGTGTTCAGAAACAGCCCAGGAGCAGCCACAGATGAATCCACCCTGTGATATTGCCATCTTATTTGAGGCAGAGCACAACAACCTGCATCTTCAGAGACATTTTGACATGTCCTCAAAGAGGCTCAGCAGCAGTCTTGGAATCACTTAGGAGTCCTAATAGTTATGTCAAAGAGTTTTAGAACTAAATAGGGCTAAAAAAAGAAAATATTTCATAGAAATATATAGAAGAGAAATGGCAGAATATTATTCTGCAAGACAACACAATGTCATTGGGAGTCAAAGCCTTTCTGTGGAAAACCTGAACATTCTGCTTTGAGTGTGTAATTTTGTACTAAAGTTCCCTGAAGAATTTAACCACTGGTTCAAACATAAACAGTTTGCACTCCTTGGGTTAGTAAATAATGTTCTGCTTCTATGTCAGTGCTTGTGTCTGACTTCTGTAAAAGCAATGCTTATTTCTTTCCTTTTGGGCAAAAAGCAGTTCTGACAGCATACAGTAAAGAGATGCTTGAGAAACTTTTAGAGAGTGGCTTTGTAGTGAAGATTCATTTAGATAATTTGGGATCTATTACAAGCTGAAATCAGGCAGTGTCTGCATGCAAATGTGGAGAGGGAGTGAAAGGGAACCTTACACAGGGAGGGGGTCCTTTTCCTTCATTATCATTTACAAAGTAAGTGAGTGACATAAGTGTGGGGTCTGATGACTGGAAACACACTGGACATGTGTGTCACGAGGCTTCAGGGCTCTGTGCTAGCACCATGTGCCACTATCAAGTTCAGGTGCTCTCTTCATCCACTTGACTTTGTGAATTTATTACCATTGTGGAAGGGGTCTGTAATGTCACGTCTGTAGGATGTGGCTGGCTGCTGCTGCTGCACACAAGGAAAACCTTTGTCCCTTCATTCCTTGTCCCTTGGGCAAAACGGCTGCACTTAGGGGAAGGTAATAAAGATGCTCTCAGATGCCACACTGTCTCTGTCTGGGAAGAAAAACAGAGAGAGGGTGAGACAGAAAATGACAGTGCATGCCCCGAAACTGTCAGTGTTTAGGAGGCATTTGGACAATGCTCTTAGTAATATGCTTAAACTCTTGGTCAGTCCTGAATAGATCAGAAAGTTGTACTAGATGGTCTTTGTAGGTCCTTCCAAGAGAAATAGTCCATTCCACTCAATTCAATTCTGTGATAAGGGATAGAGGGTGTCTTCCAAGGAGAGGGGTCAGCTGTCTTTGCTTTCAAATCATGTCAGGAAAACAAGTCACAAAATGCTCCCAGAGCACGACAGAAGTGATTACCACAACATCTATACAAAACAATTCCTGCCACACTCCATGACCACTGTGTGTGTGAGGAGGGATGGGAACAAGGGAGGAAGGTCTTGCACCAGGGTTGGTGATTTTGAGCAGTTTCCAGATGGCACTGGCACAGTGTGTTTTATCTATCTCATGAAAAGAAAGTGGATCCATCATTCCAGCCGTTCAGAGAGGGTTTCTTTTCACTCTCCTGGAAGTGTTTGACTTCACCTGGCAGTTTTCATACTGTTACCCACGAAATAATGACTTTTATCAATTGCAGTGGAATAGCCAGAACTTCTTTATTGTCAGTTCTGGTGAAACAGGAGGCCAGTGATGACTGGAAGAGCTGGCAGCCTGTGTGGACTGACATGAAAAATAATTTGCTGAGCTCTGTCATTCAGATAAGGAAAAAGGACCAGGTTCAACTCTGGGGTAAAAGTGTGACTTAAACAAGAGTCTGCAATTTTGCAAGACCCAAGGCAGCAGAGGAATACAGGTGGGAAGATAATTCCAAAGTGGGGATTGTGGAAATATCATCTAAAAGATGGAAGCAGAGATGGCAGGTGGCTAAAAAACATCTACAAGATTTTGCATTGAAAGGAAGGGACAGAAATTCCATATGCCATGGCCAAGTGTTCAAAATCTTCCCAGCACTCTCACCTAACCCTTTTAAGCACAAAAAAAAAAAATATATATATATATATATATAGGGTACAGGTTTAAAACAGGCAATTATTTGCTTGAAATGCCACAAAAAATATGGGTTTATTTTCCCCATTGCAGCACAGCACTTTCTTTTGCATGATCTGAGCCAGAGCAAGATGGCTCAGAAGAACAGCAGCCAGCTTTTGCAGAAAGAAGCCAGCAGGGACAATAATCCAAGTGTCCTCAGACCTCATATTAATTCCTTTTTGACCAGCAGTGGATTTGTTCTGTGTTACATGCCATACATGCCCTGATTACAGTCCTGACATGTGAGAAATAACATTGTTACAACGAAGCAGTCCCTGCCTTGGCCTCCAGGCAGAAGCACACAGGACAATGCACTTCCCACCAGCCTTTCATTGTACCAGGGAAATGTTTTCTGCAGAGAAAAGACAAGGGAAATTCGGTGAAGGCTGGGGCAGGAGGGATGAGCGGAAGGAGGGAAAGGTGAGTGGTGAAACAGTGAGTACAGAAATGCAGTGGCTGTACTGAGGAATTAGCAGGGCTGTGCACCCCATTTTTTGCAGAGCATGGTAGTGTTTGGTCACTTGAAGGACAAGATGAACCAGCACAGGGACAACCTCCCATGTTTCCCTCCCCATTGACACCATCACTGCTGGACCATGGCAGCAGCAGATGAACAAGATATTACAGATATTACTGCAGTTATTCGATGAATTCAAGCTAAGCTGCTAAAAAAGCATTTTAATTTTTCTTAATTTTTACATATCAAAATAATCCTTGAAGGCAGTTTCTCAGCAGGAGCTGAAGGAAAACGGGCTGGTTACGGTTTAATAGACTGGTCCCAGAGAGCTTTTCATAAAATAGTTACACTATTATAAATGAGAAATATTGTAAGAATAGCTAAAATGGGAATTTGCACGAAGTATGGTGCCTTTTATTTGCATATGACCTCAATGATTATGTGCAAGATTTGGCTGTCCTCAGAGTAAGTGCCACATTCTGGTTAGAGAAATATGATGCCTTTGTTTTGGCAGAAAATAAATCTCTTAAGGTAATCAAAAATTCATGTAGTGTATTCTAAAAATATCCCCTCCAAAACTGTCTGTGCCAGACAAAACAGGAGAAAATATTTGCCCTTGACAGGGATATTGATCTATAAAATGTTTCTTTTCTTCTCCCTTCTTTGCCTTCTTGATTCTCTTCCAAGCTCCCCTCTTCTGGTGCTTTCAGAGGAACAAGGCTTCTGGGAAGGATCATCTTGAAACACAAGTTTGTCAGCTATGCCCCAAATTTTATTTCCATTCAGGAGGCCCTTTGCACCATTCTGGCAATTTGGAGAGGAATTAGATCCATTTCTAGCTCTTTAGACTCCTCCCAGCATGTATAAGGCCCTTTGTAAGAACAAGGGCTTAGAATGCACATTATTGCAAGGTCGCTTTGGATGCCCTCTCCCCTACATAGACGTAAATGGAAGTGGATCTGGAAAAAATGTTTCACTTCCTGTGAGAGTCAATCCACCTAGTCAGGAATCCTCATAAAGAGAAATACTGCTCAAGGCAGGGATTTCTCTGAATAAACTAAGTGTCTAGGTGTTCAGGAGGTGGATTTCCTGTTCACTGGTGCACACTAGTGGCTTTATAATGCAGCAGTGATGCAAAACACCTCTGCTAGCTTAAAAATATAAGGTTTTAGGATCACTGGAACAGCAGTGCAGAGCAGCTGGACTAGTCCACTGTATCTGTCCCTTTCTGTACCAGTGGTGGGAGCTAATTTAGACCAGCTGTGGCTTCCTTGAGTTGGTCACTGCTTGCCTCTCCATTTTAAGATGAAGTGAGGAGAAATTGCACTGCTGTAACTCTCCAAGATGGGATTTTGTTTACTCCCCATACTTCTTCAAAGGCAAAACAGTATAAAAAAATTATGCAAGTTTCTGACTGATATGCTTACAAAACAGGGGGCTTGGGGGGTGGAGTAAAGTTGTTTTTTGTTCAGCAGAAAACAGCAAGTCACTGGAGGGATGGCATTTCCAAACAACAAATATCCCACCTGTCTCTTTGACCTTGCACCCTGTTACACCAAAAGAGGGGTGGATGAAAGCTTTTTTACAGTTGACTGCTGTTTCTGAGTCTCATTTTGCCAGTGAGGGCTCTATTTCCCCATTAGCAAATGTTTTTATTTCGGGCAGACTACAATGCCTTGTTTGTGTTTGTTTGGCAAGCCATGGGTTAGCCTGGTCAAAGGAAGGAGGAGACTCAGCCCATCCCTTATGTGACTGTCTTTTAACAGCTCTGAAAGGCCACTGCCAGGCAGCACTCCCTGCTGCTCCCATGCTGCACTCCAGGCAGTCCATTACTGAGATAAACCAGTATCACCTATTGAGCATTAGCTGACATATGGCTTTTGGGGGGATAAAATCAGATAAGAAAGAGTTTAAATATTGAATCTACTTGCACAGGCTTTAACTTCTCTGTTTGCGAGGAGGAAGAACACAGATGCTTATTCTGAAGTCAATCATTTCAAAATGCAGTCAATAAAACCAGTGTGAAAGAGCAGCTGGTAAGTACAACCATGTGTCAAATGAACCATTGTATTTTCTAGGAATGAGGATGTAGGAAAGTCTGGTTATGGAACCACTCTTTTTCCTGGAATACTATACATCTAAAATAGCAGTTTAACAAAACACCACTAAGATCAAGGGACATTTACTATTAAAGCCTAAAGGAATCATAGGCTTCCTTAACTGAGGGACTCTTAAGGCCTGAAGGAAAATGGTCCTTCAGCTTCTCTTTTTCTCCTTTCTGATCTATTTTTTATTTGAAGTTATTGGCAGAACTAAGTCCTTCTTTTTACTAATTCTCAATTAATACTTTCACATGGAATAGGCTTAAACAGCTGTTCAAGACCCATCACAAACTGGCATTTAGAAGTCTGGAAACAGACATCCATATTTTTGTGCACATGTAAGTACAAAGAAGGTAGCAAAGATTTCAGCCTTCATATTCAAAGGAGTCCTTCAGGTGTTCAAATTTTGTGGCAGGGCTTATTGTTCCCAGTGACCTTTGAGAAGTGCTACCATGTTCCTGGTCCTTCTCTCCATGCAGCCCTCAGAGACCACAGGTCAGGTCCCTAATTAATAGTACTTTCATAGATTTTGGAGCCAAAAAGTAAGGAAATCATGTCTCATCTGTTGGATCTCAGAAACCTGGGGGTTTTGAGCTTTCTGTGCTTTCTGGCACTGATCCCCTGGAGAACGCTGCTTTTGACCTGAGGCCTTGGAGAAGGCTTCCAAATTTGATGGAGTTAAAATCATGGGTGTGTAGTTAAATAGAAAAATATATGATTTCATATGGTGAAGGGTTTTGAATTTGAGGGTTTTATAATATAGTAATAGGTATGGGACAAGATAGAGGATTTGGGGTGGTGTCTCTTTCATTGCTCATCTTCCTTCTTCTTCATGGTTTCAGGCAGTAGTTTCCAATTGGATAGTCAGTCCTGCACTGTGGGTCACAGGAGTTTGGTTATTGGGTCAAAAGTATAAATAATATAGGTGTTAATTCTCTATTGGACTGTTTATCTTTAAGAGACCTTGTAGCTTGCTACATTCACCTCCATTTTGCTGAACTCTCTGTACTTTAAACAAGATTTAATAAAAAACCAAGCCCTAACATGAGAAAATTCAGCTCTGTATTTTTTAATCCAGGCTCTGAGTGAAGACAGAAGAAACTTCAGACAAGCCACTAACGAAGTGGTGCAAAACACCACCCCGTTACACTCCACTGCTGCTGGAGGCAGCCTTTTGGCTTTTTAGGAACAAAACCAACTCTTCTGCCTCCTTGGAACCAGGAAGCAGCTGATTGCACCCACACCAGAGTACATTGAACCTTCTGAATCTTCCTGAGCTCCTCCTTTTCCTCCTCAGAGAGAAAATACTACAAATTCCTCGTGGGAAGAAAAGGAGAAGCCATCATGGCTGCTCGTGAAAATCAGTCATGGAAAAAGAGCTGGGAATTCATGAGTAGTAAGAGGGATTGTCCCATTAAAATGTGTTCCTCTCTTGGGGAAAACACCCTGCATGGCACTGCTTTGTGCAGCTCACATCCAGTAAAGCAGTTAAACTGCTTTGAGGGAGTGAAAGGAAATAATATCCCTCCTGAGGGAAGCACGAGGTCTTTTCTGCAGACACCAGAGTTTTGTCTTAAACTGCATGTCCAAGTCAAATAATTTTCAACTTCCTTTGCACAGGCAGGAAGGAGTCAGATGGAAGAATCACTCATTGCATGGAAATAACAAGATTTGCACAGCTTGGTTGAGTTCCTTCCTCCATTCCCTTCTCCTTCCAGATCCTCTTGAAAAGAGCTAAAATAATAATCTCTTGAGAATATCTGTTACTGACAGTTCATTACACTACTTTGAATAGGATTTTTGCTTTCACTTTAAAACTGGAGGTGGTTTTGCCACTCATGAAAGATTTTATATTTGTTATAAAAACACAGCGTGGTGGGAACGTGTCATTTCAGAAGCAAACTACCTTTCATGAACACTACTGGTCCCTTCCATATTATAGTTAGAATCAGTCTCTGATTTTAAAAGATAGAAAGTTTTGCAGAGTGCTTAGAAGCTCCCTCATGCTGAGCTGCTCTTGACTTCTAGCTTAGAAGATGGGTCAAACAGTGTAATGGTACAGAATTATATCTCAAAGACTGATCTTCATGTCTCCTGGACTTGAGTTAATAAATCAGCAGAAAAGATTCTCATTAGATGCTTAGTTAATTTCTACTTTTATTACTGGGACAATACTTTTCTGTTAATTTGCAGATGTTCAAAATGTTCAAAACTCTTCTTTCAGAGATTTGTCAAAGTAATAAGTTACAAGCAGTAACTTGTGACTAGAAACTTCTAGTAGTAGAAGTTTCTAATTTGTAATTGTAATATAGTCCTTTTTTCACTGGAGATACCAGTATTTGTAGTAGAATTTTGTATGTTTGCGTAAGATCTCATAAAAGTATGCACAGAAGCAAATACTGTTGAATTATTTGACTTTGAATGATATTTCCCATGAATTCAAATTAAACTACTCCACACAAGTGAACACAGTACAAATACAATTATGCCACTGTGTTTCTTACATATTTTGGCAAATTAGTAGGATCTGGTTATCAAATTTATGATGTTCTGCTCCCATAATAAATAATATGCGAACCCATTAAAACTGTGTTTCTCACATATCATTAACTACAATAGTTAACTACAATGTGCAAACATAATCTCCTTCCTAAAGCCAGATACTCTATATCAAACTTCAGGGTTTTCTATGTGCCCCGATTGTAATATTCTTGGAACCTAGGGAGTGAAAATGATTGCTATGTATTTAACACCTATAAAATACTGGGTTAATTTTTCCAAATGTCATACATGTTTTCCACTCATCAGATTCATCTGAGTTTTCACTCAGTATCTCGCACCGTTAGATCCATGTCTTAACCTGCTAATTACCAGCAAAAAGCAGTCCCTTTATTTTTAACTTGCCTGGAGAAAAAGGCAGTTCAGGGGAGACTTTGTGGTCTCCCTGACAGGAGTTTGCAGCCAGGTGGGGATTGTTCTCTTCTCCCAGGTAACAAGTGACAGAACGAGAGGAAATAACCTCATGTTGCAGCAGGTGAGGTTTACCTTGGATATTAGGAAAAATGTTTCACAGAAATGTTGAGCATTGGAACAGTTTCCTCAGGGAAGTGGTGGAGTCACCATCCGTGGAAGTGTAAAAAAAGACGTGGATATGGCATTTGAGTACGTGGCTTAATGGTGGATGTGGTGGTGATACTAGGCTGACAATTTGACTTGATCTTGAAGGTCTTTTCCAACACTAACAACTCTGTAATTCTATGAAAACTACAGGTAGACAAAATATTTTCTGCTAATATAATATCTTCCAGCTCCAGCCTCAACTCAGATATGTCAGATCACTTCTACTTTCCTCTGTCCTTACATCTATCCCTTTGACAGACACTAGCAGGTAGGTTTCTTAGCATTCTTTAGCAATTAATCTTCAGAAAATTTTATGTCTTTTGCCTTCTTCATAAAAAAAACCCAATCTTGACAGTGAAAAAAATAGGGGATAGAAAGGTTGAAGTGTTTGCTCATGGTTGCTCTGGAGCTCTGTGCATAAGGCATTTCTCTGTAGCACCAGAGCAGTACTGAAAGCTGCCCTTGATACCAAAGCTTTTGCAAATATCCATGAATCCAACCCAGGAGCAGTGCTGCTCCTCCTGCCAGCAGTACCACCTCCCACTGCAAGAGAAGCAAATTGCAGTCTGAGTAAGAGCTGGCATTTGTTACCCTCTGCCTTCACTGTGCAGTGGAGAATGCAGCACCTGAGGTCCCAAACTCTCCTGTCTCCCTTCACCCACAACCATGTGGGAATTATAATTTGTGCAAACATTTTCCCCTGTTCCCTTTCTGACAAAGCTCAGAGAAGAGGCGTCAGTGCTACTGCAGCCATCCAGCAACTGTTTACTAAATAATCCTTCACTGCATCCCATTGACTGTTTTCTTTGGAGGGAAAAAAACATTCTTACAAATATAGCAGATGACATATGAAATTATAAAAGAGTCTGCTGAGTAAATTAAAGATCTCCTTTATTCTCAAAAACATCCAGCTTTACAAGTCTAATGTGGAGTGCTGTACTATGCCAGATACATTTGGAAACCATCCCAGTCATCACTTTGAACTCTGCCTATTTAAAAGTTTTGGCAACTTTAATCACAGCCACAAAAGCTTCAGCAAAATTGCTGTTTTAATGAGGCCAGGAAGCGACAAAGCAACCGATGCCATCTGTTTGCATCTACCCACATTTAATCTATTAATGGGAGCCAAACTTACAGTCATCAGTATTGTTTTACTGGGATCATTATCTGGCCTAAAAATAAGCTATGGGTCCTATTCACTGCTGAAGTAACTGAAATCAGCATTCTTTCACCAGATATAAGTTTGATCCAATGCTTTTTTGGCCAGAAGAGAAACCAGGAATGGTTCAGTTTCATATGCCATGAATGCAAGTGAACCTTGGCTAAGCAGACAAATGTTTTCTTCACATATGCATTACAAGCTGAGAACTAACTACATTTGTGGGTCACACTGTCTGTTTTCTGAATCTCTATGAAGTTAAAATAGGTGGAATAAAAACAAGTTAAAAGATGTTACTACATTCCTACTATCAAGTTTCTATTCAATGATCCAACATGAAGTAGGTAAATAAACCCAAATGGTTTCTTTTCTGTGCTTATCCTAGGTCCCTCAGGTTCCTTTTTTCCTCTTATTTTATGCAGTTATAAAACCTTTGGACAATTGTAATGATAAAACATGGATATGGGCATTAGTGTCTTTTATGTCAGGGCAAAACTTAAAATCATTAATTGATTTGACACTCCAGAGAAAGCCACTGCAGAGAAATGTCAGCTTGCATTTTGTGACGTCTCTGTCTACACACTTAACAGTTGGAATAACCAGGGCTGAGAGTGAACTGCAGGAATCTGGAGAAATTCTTGGGCTCTGATTCTGAGGCTGAGCTCCAGTTACATCTCAGCTCCCATACAGGCAGTTCTGCTGGTATAAATTCCCACTCCCCACCTCCTTATTCCACCTCCCTCAGTTGGCCCTCATTTTCTAACCTCTGGGATGCTGTCACATGGATTGAAAGGAAATCAGAGCAAGATCCACATAGATCCCTGCCCTGGCCAGAGCCAGGACTGTGGAGGTGTGTCGAAGTACAGTTGAGCATGCAGCCTAAAGTAATCTAAAATCATAGAACCCATTGTTTAGGTTGGAAAAGACCCTTTAGATCACCGAATCCAACTGTTAATCAAAGACAGCTCTTCATATTTTGTGCTTCAAAACTTCTTGAAGATCATGCAAGGCAAAGGTTTTCAGGTAGGGATGACTTGAGCTTTTGAGGAACAACAAGCACTATCTTCTCTGGTTGGCAACGCACATCCTTCCTCTTGGGATATTTAAACCTAAAAAGAGGAGTAATTTATCTCATTTTTGATTGTATGAGATTGTTCTCACACAAAAGGAGATGGACAGACAATGTCTACCTGTTGCTTAACAAATGTTAACAAAAAATAGAGATAAGCAAAGCAAAAGAAGAAAAGCTATATGTTGTTTAATACCTGTAAGATCTGGAATACGAAATTTCTAGTGGATGGAGAAACTAATGTTCCTGGTTTCCTGCTTGTTTCCCACACGTAAGAAAAAATGTGTATGTAATCACTATTCTTCAACACTTTGAAACATAATTTACTATAAGCAAGATGTTAGTTTCCTTGGCTGAATACAGACATTGTCCTGCAATGGGGATAATTCTTCCCAGTTCCTTGTGCCTCTCATGAATTTATTTCTTACTTGTTCAAAAAACCACTTATGATCACCTACATCCTCTGAGTTAATGGAACAATTTTTTTGTTGTTGTTTTCAGCTTATGTTATGATCTCTGAGACTATACTGGATTTAGGGATTTCAATTTGGTCTTTAGTGGCTCATATACCACAAATCTAATACATAGCACTGGGCAAAGACTAAAAAAAAAAGTGCAGCTGAGGCTGGCATTTCTGTAAAAGTGCAGAGTACTGTAGTACATTGGCAGGATAATCTGTCATGACTAAGAATTATTATATTCATAAGTCTATACCACACAAACTGAATCCTCTGATCTAAATTAAATTACTCTGGTTTCATGGCAGTGCTACTTATATTGCATTACAGTCCATTATCCATGGCCTTGTTCTGGCCATAAGTGATGACAGATTCTAGTGCCTTATATAGTTATATTGGCCATTTATTTTCAGTGCTAGAACAATAAGCACAAACAAGTCTCTTTTGTAAAGGTTTGGTACAGCTTGAGCCACATATTCTGCTTTTCAATCAAACTTTTTTAAGATATCAGTCTTCTTTTTTCAACGTTACTCCTTTTATCTTGCATGTCTGATTCTTAATCATTAAGGTTTCATTAATCTGCGATGTGAGCAAACTTTTCCATCATCTTCTGCCCCCTTAATGCCAAAGTTTGCACTACTTCAATTATTTTAAATCATCAAGAGCATTTCACATTTTATTTAAGAAATTAGCATGTCATGTTCTGACACTGCAGAATGTTATAGGGTTTAGTGTTGGTTTCTCTTATACACGATAAACTGCAGTTCTCAAATCCAGATCACCTAAAGCATCACTGGGATGGATGACCCCAAGGGCATAAGCTCTACAGCACTGTGAGAGAGACAGTCCTGGCTCTTACACCAGCTGCTGGGGAAAAAATGTTGCAAATGAGCAGATTTAGGGTAAACTCCAGAGGAAATTTATTCCTAAACCCCTAGGCCTAGGCATTCAATTAAGCTCTGGAAAAGAAACATTGTGAATAATTATGGAGAATGAGAAATGTAATTTTAAAACTTTTTTTTTTTTTAGATTAGTATTATTTTCTTAGTGCAAGAAGAGGCTTGTGATGGCTTGGGCAGTGTGGTAGTGGGGTGCCAGCAACAGCAGCAAGGGAACATCATGCATTTAGAAAGGAAACTACTGATTTCTAGGAACAGCACATTCCCCTGCTTTGGATGCTATGCTGCTGTATGGGAATACCCAAATAATTCCCCTAAATTATTGACAAAACCTCTGCTTCTAGCATCCATAAACACAGACTTATTCTCCAAATATAAAAAGAGAGATAAACCACAATCTGTTTGATTTTAAAACAGCAATTTAATAACTGCTATAATAGCCTGGGTACACACTTATTTTTTTGTAGTTAAATCCAGACCACCAGTTAAATCCAGGAAGCTCTGGGGCATGAGCTGCCTTACAGAGCTGGTTCCTTGGGAGCTGGAGCAACCACACTCCAGCTGCCTCACAAGAAACACAACTGCAGCAGCTCCAGAAGTTTCCAGTAGCTGCACTAATTTTTACCAGCTGAGGGCTTGAGCCTTTATCTCTTGTTCAGATTTCAGAACAGACCTCAGGTTTCAGCAGCGTGAGTCTGCTCTAAACCAAGGGGTGATCTTTTGGGTTCAGGCTTTGCTCATCCCGGGAAGCCTGATCTTCCTGGTGCTGCAATAGTATGGAGCTCTGGTGACAAAATGACATCCAATACCTGGAAAAACCTTGCTGTGGATGCCGGAAATGGAGTAGCTATCACATGGGTGCTACTGAAATGAAACTGGCCCCACGTGCCAGCTTTGCAAAAAAGAACACTTTGTTCCTGTCTGGCCTTGGCAAGCTTTTAACCCTGGCTAATTTAACATTAAAGCTACACTAGTTGCCTCAGATCCATATTGTTAAAGCCAGCTGGATATGCCAAAAACTACAAAGGGGAGCAAGCTTTTTGCCTACACAAATAATACTGACTGTCACTTTGTATCAGGACTTAATCCTGTTAATGAGCTGCAGGCGGGGCAATTTCCCTGATTGAATGTGTTTTTCAGAGCCCATTTCCACTCACTGTATTGCTTGCTGATAGCCATAAGGTATGGACTGCAATCCGGACTCCACTCTCATTCAGCAGTTCATTATTCAGAGTGCCTTTTGCTTCCACATCCACTCAATCCTGTTATCTCTACCACTGCCACAAGGAAATGCTGTTCCCATTCATTGCAGGCTTTCCAAGCTGTATTCAGATTTGCACTAGGCTGCACATTCGTCTTTAGTACTGTGTAAAGGATTCTGGGGAGGTTTCACACTAGTTCTGTTCTGCTGTACTGGATATTGGAAATTTCACAGGATTTCATTCATTCATTCATTCATTCATTTAATAGCAATGAAAACGAAGTAAATTCCTTGGTTATTCCACTTCAGATCCTAAGAACGCACATTGTGCTGCACAGAAACAGGCCCATGGGTTGGGTAAGTTTAACACCTGATCATATATGAAAATTAGTCCAGAAAACAGCTCTATGTTAATAAAAACCCTATTTTTATTTTTAATTTATGTTGGTTTAATTTGATCCAACCATGGTTTCATGGATGTAGAAGCAACAAGTTTTTCTTTGCCTCTGAAAACAAATGATTGGATAAATTTCCCTATTTACATTATATGAACGTCCTTGAAAGAAAAAGAGAACTCTACCAGATGAAAACTCTACCAGATGAAAAGATGCCACCTCAGCTCCCTGGAAAATGGGAGAGTGGGTGTGCCTGTTTTGATCCTGCTTAGGGATAGGAGAGGAGGCAGCCAGGAAAGTATCTGAATTATTTACTTGTACTTTGAGTAAGAATGTACTATTTCAGGTAAAATATTTTCGGTTTATGACAGGTTTTTGGGGAGTTTTTTGGTTTATTGTTTTTTTGTTTGTTTGCTTTTTGGGGTTTTTTTTGTTGCTGTTTTTTGGTTTTGGGGTTTTTTTTTGACAAAAGAAAAATATGAAAAGCCTACATATATTTTTCAGTGGAAATGAATGTTAAGGAAATCACCAATCTTAGAAAACTCACTTCTTTTCACTGAAAACCACTTCTCCTGCTGAAAACCCTCTGAAGACCAGTGCTGGTTCTAGGCATGGGGCCTGCACACACCTGACGTCCCAGATCACCACCACAAATCCTTTGCTGCTTGTTTTTAAACTAAGACAATAAAGGACTATTTTGGATTAAAGGGACAAGCACCACTTTGAGCACGAGTACTAATAAAAGGCTGGCCTCCAGCAGGTGACCATCTCATGCTTTGTTTGTTTTAACCTGAATTAGATTAGTGCTGCAGTGTGATTTCACCCTTATGACACTCTAGGAAGGCTACACAATGTAGCATTAAGCTCAAGGAAAAGTTCACAGAGAGTTCACAGCTAATTAGAGATCTCGGGCTGCTCACAGCAAAGCAACCTTGATGGTGAAGCAGATTCTTTCGTGTCTGATATGACTGAGCTGCACTGGTGTGGATTTTTACATGCCTGAACACTATTACATCCAGCTGGTGTCCTTCCCTTACTGGTGCACTAATAAGCGCTGTTCCTCCCCTCCTAGTTTCACATAATGTTTACTGGAAAATCATGGAGAACTCTATTAAAAACGTCACTTACATGTCACATAAATATTTATGTCAGAACAGCATAACAAGGCATAACTGGGACCCCAAGAATGGATATATGTAGCTACTATGTATTTACATAGTCTGGCAATTAGTACATACTTAGTATTACTTTTTTTGTCTGATTTCTCTAAATAAATCGTAAAGTTAGAGTGAGTTGTATTTTTTTTTACTCTTTAAAAAAATATTTATTGTTAGGCTAAATAATCAGAAGCTAAAGATACATTTGGTATTGCCAAAGAAATAATATCAGGTTTACAGAAAAGAATTCACACATAACCCCAACTAGTTGTCGAGCAAACCTCTGTATTTGTTGCCTTCCCAGTTATAATGATCTGATTGTGAGAAGTTTGGCTACTTAGGAAATGTGTTGCAAAACACATGCATGTATCCCTTTTCCACCTCACCAAAATCTAGGATGTGGGCAGGAACTCTGAGTGTGGCTGGCAGTGTTTCACCCCTGCCTGACTTCCACGGAACTGTTTTCTCACCCTTCAGTATAAAAAAGACTTGTTTCTCCATTTTAAAAGTGACTGTTGGCAGCAAATAGTTGTATCCAAGGCTCCCCTGCCCAAAAGGCTTCCCAAAGAATAAAATTCCCACTTGCTCAGATGGTGGGCCCATGAATCGCTTCTGCCCTGCTTGGCTCTGTGATGGCAAAATCTGCCCTGTGCCCACTGATCTGGCTTTATCTGTGCTGTGTTGATATAGTCCTTCAGGATCTCCTTATCACTGCTTAAAAGAAAGACACAAGGTATTTGTGTTCTCTGGACAGTCACATTTTTCACTGTCTTGGGGTATATAGAATGTGGATTAAACGCTTCATAAAGCTGGGGGAAATATATAGCTACTACATCAATATTTCATTAAATGTGACTATGCAGTATGTGACATTACATATGGTGTATTCAAAAAGTTCAATACTCTTGAATGGCAATTAAGTAAAATAAAACATATATTAGCATATCACAAGAAAGCTCTAAAGCACTCCATGTAAACTTCCGTGCTTTTTTATCTTGCTCATAAAATAATTAACTTTTTGAAACAGGCTGCATTTATGAATTTTGGAAACTAAGAGAAGCATGGCAGGGATTCCAGTCTTCTGCCTAGCAAAAACTGAGACTCTTTTAACAGTTCTGACAGGCACAGCTGAGTCTTACAAGAGCTATTCCCTTCCCTTCAACTTTTTTTTTGTCCCTTCAAACACTCTGGTGCCATATTAATAATCCATGTCAAAAATGTGCACTTACCCCAACAGCATATTGTCAAGAGCTACTTTATGATTTATATCTTTCTAAACTGATTCTCAAGGAACACTGCAGGAATTAACCATTGCAAACAACAGGAAAGATTTCAATATGCTTTACACACAGTCTGTGTCTATTTGTGACATTTATTTGACAGCTTCTCTCTTTAGTGGTAATATTTGCAGCCCCATCATCAACAACAGAGGTAAGAGTTTTAAGGGAACAGTAGTTTGAAACAAAGATTTTCTCCAATAAAGAGGGCTTGAATGAGGCAATAAAATGTTTGCACACATGAAAAATGCCTATGAAGTCACTCCTTGGTCTGAACTACAGAGCCAGGATGCAGGGAACAGATTTCACTGCTGAAGTGTTACAGCGATTAATCACAGCCCGTAGGAAAATCATTCTGAGTGTTCTGTGGAGGGAACTGCAGGGCCACCACCATGCAAGGACTCCAAAGAGGCTTCCCTGTGCCGGCACAGAGGCAACTTCTGTCCCATCCACACACTCCTACAAAGGCTGCAGAAGCTGCCAATTTCAGCCCAGCAGACTCTGAACTCCTTATTTCTGAACCCCAAGAGGCTGCTGTCTCATCCTGAGTGCAAAAAGGCTTCAGCAGACTGATGCCTTAGCACTAATTATTATTAGCTTCTCTGATTTACGGTGTGAAGGGGAGGGACTGTGGTTTGCCAGTTTCCAGTTGTAGTTGAACTGGAAATATACAGCAGCTTTCCTCTAAATTTACAACCATGACATCAATATTGACATGAGCATATGATGATAGAGCTCCCTGTGCACCCATGGCAGAGTAGCAGTCATCCAGCCTGTGCATACAAACCCTCTCCTGCCTCAGAGTTCTGCAAAATGTGCATGGATGGGCTCTTTAACAGAGAAATTACTCTGAGGGCTCATGTAGTTCTTTTAGGATGATCTTGTACTACCCAGCACACTGGGTATGGCATAGGTTGGGAGAACACCAATTAGGTTAAAGGGAAAATCCTTACTATATGTAAAAGCTTCTTTGTATTTTAGTTGCACATTTTCCACAAGAACTATTGAAAACCCTGACAAAGTGATATACGAGCAAATAAAACTTGAGTTTACAGCATACAGACTCACATTTTCTGATTTTTTTTCCCTCAAAACTCAGTGCCAACTGTTTTCTTTGCCATTTTTCTCCAAACCCACTGTGCCAACCAAATGTCATTGGTATGTGACTTTCCACACAGATAGATAGTATTGCAATATTTCAAAGTACTAGACTGAGGCTATTAAGCATATTGCTTTAAACTTGCACCAAAATCAGAGGATATGAAGGAAGCAGACAGTTGGCAGAACTAGGCTTTCTACCACATATGTCAGCAAGAACTATAGCTTGGGAAAATGATGATTTCTGGAATATAGCACTAATGTATTTACCGTATGCTGTGCTAGAAGCTTTTTACATTTATGCTAATAATGCAAGTTGGTAATTTCACATAGGCGAACTAGAGCTCTATTTTTATTTTTTAAGCAAAGATTCAATGTATGGGGCTGTAACATTGCTAGGCTGTGTTATTTTTACCCACACACTCCGTAGACTCTACTGGTAAGCTGTGAAATGCTGTCAGAAGAAACAGTAACTGTATTGTACTTGTAGAAAATGCAAGTCCTCTACATTATAAAGGTTATTTGCCTTGTTTCTTATCCACGTGTCTATTTATTTCTTAGACAAACTGCATCATTTCTAAATGACCTACCACTACTAGGAACTGCAGAGATTCTAATAGAAAGACAGATAAATAAATACACAAAAAAGCTGGAAATGCCCATTTCAGAACTTACAATGAAAGAAGTAAGGCAAACTAGGTCTGCATATCTATTCCAAGAATGATACCAGAACACAGAACAGTAGAAGTCTGACCAGGGGCAGTTAAACAATTCTCATTTAGGTATTCTAGTCTCTCTGTGCTTTAAACATCTTCTACTAGCTAACACTGTATGAGAAACAGCAAAAAGAAGAACATGCATGAACATTTGAGTACACACAAGGAGCAAGACTAGAAGTATGTAGATTACATTGAAAACATTCCTTGATACTCCTGGCTGCTTTTGTTCTTCCTTCCTTTATCCTATCCTCTATCTCCCAGCCAGGTTTTTCTTCCTCTCTCCTGCACCATCCTGATTCATAATGTTCCCATGTTACAGGTGACAGGTAGCACAATAGGTGATGCCCTGAGAGCTGACTCCTTCCAGGCTGGGTCCTGTGTGCAGACTTAAGTTAAAAGCAAAGCTGAAACTGGCCTTGGTAATCCCAAATGGCCCATCTGTTCCTCACTCCCATCACACCAAGCCTTGCTTGTCATCGCCCACAATGCCTCTTGGAGCTCTGTCCTGCCTGTTTCAACTTGGTTGAGCTCAGAGGAGCTGGAGATGGCTGAAATATTATTTCTTTTACAGTATTCTGCACAGCCAAATGCATAAAGACACAGATGTACTTCGACCATCTCCAAAGTCAGCTTCTGTTTGGCTCAACACTGAGCTAGGTAAGGATGTGAAACATGGCTAAAATGTGTGCTCGGTTAAGGCAGGGGCCAGAAAAAGCTTTTAGGAATGTCTAGTGGGACTGATTTTTGTGTTTTTTCCTCCAGATGCCTTAACATGGGGATAGACAGCCCTTGATCTTGTTGTGGAGACTGCCCTGATAGGAAATGTGTTGTGTGCCTTTATCTTGGGAGGCCCTGGGTTGGTTAGGACAAAATACTGCCATGTGGGGTGATTCTCCAGAGTGCAAGAGGTAACCTGGAATCTCTCAGTATTGCTCATTTTCTGCAGAGCTTTTTTTACACATGGGCCTTGGCAGCACCAGTGCCTGGTTTTAGAGTTTTGCAAGGTGGATCATGATGTAGAACATCAATCTTTTCTAGATTTGATGGCTTTTGTATAGTTCTATGGCAGCAAAGTCAAGGAGCTGCTGCTTGCTGGGAGCAGGGCTGTGAGAGACCTTCCCCTTGTCCTGTGTGTCCAAAAGGAAATCAACTCTCTCCACTTGAAGAACAGAAAGATTTTTCCTGTTTTGCTGGTGGCAAATTGAGTAACTTGCTAACAGAGCTTGTTCACTGACTCCTAACACTGAAAAGCTTTTCACACTTCACACTCAGAATCATGTCCTTCCCCACCTTGTCACTACCCAAACCTAACATTTTGTTCCAAGGAAGTTCTTTCCTTATCCCTCCAGGTATAAGATGCCCAGCTGGCACCCTAGTCCCTGGTACTACTTTAATATTAAGAATTCAGGACAAATATTTAATACCATTTCAAGGGACAAATTATCCAGGCTTTAGACATAATCAAGAGAAGAGCTGCCCAAAGCTCATGTGACACAAAAGACAAAGGATCCTCAGGGCAGAACATCACTAACCTTCTCCATAGAGACACTCAGCAAGTCAATCCTTTTGTTATGAAAGGCAGGTTTCCCTGCAAAGCATTGTAGCAGTCAGGGATTCCAGTGATGCAGATGATTTAGTGACTGGATCGTGCTAAATCTTTCTGAAGCTGATGGAATACCCAGCAATCCTAAAGGCACAATGTGGAAGAACCCCCAAACACTACAGCGTGAGCAGTGTCCTATTTGCACAGGAGTTTTATCTGCACAGAAGACATTTGCAGAAGAGTCTGGCACAATGGCACGTGTTGGGACCATCAGAAACAGCATGTGCTCCAAAGGCACACAAAGCTGATCTACAGACTGAATGAAGTATGTCAGCATTTTTGACACAGACCACAGAAGGAGTGAGTTATCAAATTGCATTTCCTCAGGTCAGAAGCAGGTTAAATTCTAGAGGGAAACAGAACTATCATAGATAAACCAAGTGCTGCATCTTGATGAGTTATGGCATTCTTTCCTAACTGCCAGAACAAGAGAGTTCAAAAATAAGTGGTAGCAATTTCACATTTTAATTGGCACAATTGTAGAAAATGCTCCTTGGCAAGTATCAGGTATTATGTCTAACAGACCAAGCATTTGTCTCCAACAGACTTCCTTTGTGTCACACAGGAATAAATAGACATGATGCTGCTTTATATGGCATAAGCATCACCTTGTGAGGGAGACGTGATGACTGTGAAATGAAGCTGAAGTTGGCAACGATAATGCAAACAAGAGGATACCTTCAGTATGACTGCTGACCCCATTGCATGAATAGCACAATTCTGACTCGTAATAAAATCCTCTGCTATTCTTTGTGTGTGCATAAAACACCCTTGTAGTGAAATATATACTTGTATTCTCTCCCAGAAAACTGAAAATGATAAATTAGTGCCCTCTCATGCCTTAAGGCCAGAAAGCTGCAGACAGAAAGTGAAAAGAACTGGAGGCCAGTTCAGTCTCTGTTTCTCAAAGTTAAACAGCACAGCTTCAGCTGCTGCTTCTTAATGCTTAAGTCTTGAATACACACTGTGCATTGCCAAAGTCCTCTGTTCAGAAATTTTCAAAATTAATTAATAATTTATTCCTTCAGACCACTACTGCTTACCCCCACAGCATGACAGACCCCTGCTTCCATTTCCATTCCCATCCCTGAGGACTCCTGTATCTGAGTTAGTTTTAATTTCCAGTGACCTAATGTAGTCCCTCATATTTGCTGTTCACCTTCGGGTGCTTTCCTGATGTTTCACATTCAGACTCTACATCACATCCTTGCTCTTCCTCTCACTGCCTGTAACTTTTCCATGCAAGTTCCATACCAAAAAGGCCACAGGCCCGATTTCAGCCCCCTTAGCCAAAGAGCAGTGAGGAATGAATTTGTTTAGAGGGAGCTCAGCACCCTCTGCTGTATCCTCAGCGAACTGCAAATTTCCTCGCATGTGAAGGACCAATTCCTCGCAAAAGCAAGAAAAATTCTGTGTAGACACATGCCTGAGAGTGATATAGGAACTTCCGTGCCTATAGGAAGATAGAAAAAATCTTTTTTTTCCTTCTCCTCTTCTTAAAGAATGAAATACCGAATATAGTGTTTCCAACTTAACAAATGATAGAAGTATTGAACTTGACAAACTTCTCCTCAAACTGTTTTTCCCTTTTAAATTTCTTTTTCCTACCTAATACTTTAATTTATATAAGAGCAACTTAGAAGAAAGGTTTTTAGAAAATCACACTATATTTAGTTCATTAGGGTTTTGTGTTTGTTTTTTTTTTATAACTGGGAAGCAAGAGGATGTCATTCAAATGACTTTGTCAGTGCTATGCTCAAATGTCATCAAATGCTATCTCCTCAGCATGGATAGCTCCAGTGCCTTTGCTTTCTTTCTCAAACGACATTGTTTCTCTTCAAAGTGCATTTCAAAGCTGTAGTATTTCTGAAGATGAGCTTGCTGGATTTTTTTTTTTCTTCACGATTAGACTGTGGGCTCAAATAGATTAGGTAATACATGTTAAGTAGAAGATACTACCCGACACTACTAAGTAGTTCAAAGCAGCAATAAAATAATATCCATTTTCATATTGCACTTCTTTTCTTTATTGATGTGATGTTCCAAGTTCTCTCCTCAACCTACAGCTACAAAACACAGTCTGCCTGTGTCCAGCTTTCACTACAGAAAAAGTAAACTGATGATTACCTGAAGCATGAAGATCGTTACTGAATTTAAGTGGAAACCACTGCGGTGAACAGGAAACAGAAATCATTCTGTTCTCTGTGAATATTTATTCACATCTCTGAAAAAGAGGTGATTCTGTTATTGTGACTGTTGTAGATCTAGCATGTATGACTCTTTCCTACACAAATTCTTTCAGACAGGGCCCATTTATAGACGTAACTTTTCAGCTTCATGAAGCTCAATTCTGAAAATTGATGAGGGCTTGTAGTGTGGGATGAAAGAGAAACAAAACCAATAAAACCAAAGTATTCCATCTGACTGCAGAATGCAACTTTCAGCAATTATAAAAGCTATAGTACAACTTCACAGACTTGGATGACGACTCTGCAGTGTGATGAAACAGGTATTAGAGAAAATCCCTTCTTGGGATCCAAACAAACAGAAAACCACTGGGGCACAAATAATGCCAAAACAGGCAGTCATGTTTTACCAGCCTCACTTTTCAAGCTATTGAAGCTCATCTGGAACTAAAGGAGAGTTGAATTTTTTTAAGAGCTACACTACACACCTTTATTTTAAGATGTCTGTGGCACTGTAAAATTAAATCTTTTGACTGGAAGTTTGCTTGAATTTGACTTTGAGGTCCCAGCTAAACTCTGAAGTATAAGAATACAGAGGAGAAGAAAACCCACCAACTTCCCCATGGTAAAAAAAAAAAAAAGTAAAGGCAGCTATACATTGAAATAAGGGAAATGTGAAGTTGAAAATTCCCGTGCTGGAGCAGGGCAAGGACTCTTCTCCCTGAGGAGTAGAAGAAACGTGAACTGATTGTAACTCCCTTTCTCTGACTCCAGGCACTTCTGGGGAAGGAGGTA
Organism: Toxostoma redivivum; assembly: GCA_013397375.1. Lineage (NCBI taxonomy): Eukaryota > Metazoa > Chordata > Aves > Passeriformes > Mimidae > Toxostoma > Toxostoma redivivum. The sequence continues at coordinate 513,681 of VXBI01005818.1, read as the reverse complement.
GAGCTGAGAAGGAGGAAGGGGTGGGGGGAAGTTTTTTAAGATTTATTTTACTTCTCATTACCCTGCTGTGATTATCTTAGTAATAAATTCAATTGATATCCTCAAGTTGAGTCTGGTTTGCCCAAGATGGTATTTGGTCAACAACCACTTCCAGTTGTCTTCTCAGCTCCTGAATCTTTCATTAAGTTTTCTCTCTCCCATCCATTTGCGATGTGAAATGTAAAACATTTCAACTCAAAAGAAATTTATCATATATTCACGGAACTTAATCTCAAAAAAACCCCACACTGGCTTTTAGTTTTATTATACTTAAAACAGTCCAGATAAAGGTATGGTCAAAACAAAGGCATTTGATGACTCAGTCATACCAAAATTTTGACACATACACAGTGATGGTGGGAATATGAATTTCAGAGTTTTTGTCAGAAGGAAAAGACTGCATTCTGGCACCCTTCGTTCAGAGTCTCCAGTTGCTATTCCTGTGCAAAAGTAAAAGTAGTCTTTGCTGTGTTTTGTCTTTTCATCCCAGTTCTCCCATTTCATTCCACTTTGGGAAGAAATGCTTGCTACTTAAATCAAATGGTGAAATTTCACAAGTGTGGAACACATACTGTGTTCTGAGCTCGGCAGAGCCTGATAGAATGTAATACCCCTCAAAACTTATGCCTTTTCAAGAGTGCAAACAAAAGGAAATGCATTGAGTAAGAACCAAACTTTGGAATTCTGTAATCAAAAATCCAAAAATAATTTTTTTTTTAGGACTGCAGTTTGTAATACTGTACTGGCACAATTATTTATCCTGCAGCTCAATGCACTCACAGCAAAAAATGCTCATTCAACATATAATCATGTTTTGCCTTAACACTTAGGTAATAATGGACTTCTATTTATGCAGTATATTTGAAGCCAGAATTTTGAAAAACAAGAAAATTTTGTACTCCCATCTAAAACTTCAGTAGATGTCGATCAGAAAGATCAGTGAGTTTTGAATACAGATTCATGCGAAAAATTTGCTGGTTTATGACAATTTGACATATTATGGAAGTTACAAATACTTTGATATCCAGAGACTATGCAGTGCTTCTCCAGATGCTTCTTAACAAAAACAATTCACTGATGTTTGCTCATCTCTCTGCTGAATGTCCTCCTAAATTAGTTGACCCTAGAATAAAAATACAGGTAAAAATGAAAAAAAAACACCTTGTTAAAGCTAAAGTAAAGCTTTATTCATGTAAATTATTTGGGGAATTATATATAAGGAAATGCAAAACTATCAAAAATTAGTAATACAACCTATACAATTGATGAAAACTTTTCAATTGCCATTTTCATGAATATAAATGTGCTTCTCTGTATTTCCATAAAAGCATTTTTGCCATTTCCAATTTTAGCTATACAAGTGAATCTCCGAAGCATTATTCTGTATATGAACTGAAATTAATTGCAATCATACAGCTAAATGACATCTATTGCTAAAGTTCAATACAGCTATTTTTTTAACATTAATTTCTCCTACATTATTTAGAGATCCAATCAGGTTCACACATTATTTCATATACTGTATCCCTGTCCAAAAATTTCACAATTAAAACAATTGTGATGTAAGCTTTTAGAAGCTATGAGCCTTCCTTTCTTCAAATATTTTTATTTTGGTTTCATGAACTGAAAACTACCTGGGATATGCAGGAAGGTCACATTTATTAGTATGGTCTAAAAGTGCTTTAGAGATGAATTATCTTTTTAATATAAGTTTAAAAAAATATTTCACTTGTGATGCAAATGTAGCAATAAGAAGAATTAGGTTTGCAAGATGTGATTGGTCAGGGTGATCTCATCCAGATTCTCTTTCCCAGAAAGGGCTGGACCATTCAAGGTGCCTTCTGACTAGAGCTGTTCTATAATTCTGTGACTATGATTCTGTGATTTAATTAATTAATCTGCCCCAGTGCAATTCCTACCCACATCCACCCCCCTTGGGCTGATGTTTATGCAGCTGCTTTTGGTAGTTTTATGTTGCATTCAACAAATAACACCCTGGACTAGCTCCCTTTTTACTGTGATCAGTGGGCATTTACATAGATGTCTTATAGACAGATCTTTAAGAAATGTGCAGTTGAGACAGAAAATTTTGACATAATCAGATTTAAGTCTCTGTTAAAATCTAATTCTGAAGGGAAGCAAGAACACATTTTCACGGCAGATACCATCCCACACATCCCAAGGCAAAATAAACTCCAAAGTCTTTCATATTTTGCTGAGAGCCTACTTCCAATTCTGAAATATCATTTTTATTTTGGTTAATTGATTTAAGCTGCTATGCTGAAAATTTTTCAGGAGGTGGTAAATGTTATTTTATAGATACACTTGCCTTGTTGTCTTCGCAGGAGTCCAGTGATGGTGATTGGCTGCCTTGATAGAGGCAGCTGTGGGGAAGGTGATGCAAATGAATACAGCTGGGGGGTTCTGAAATCAGAACTAGCCCATGATCCCCTTTGACTGCTTTGAGATTCAGATGATGATGGACATGCACTACGTGGTAAGCTCACAGGGGTGGATCTGTTAATGAAATTAATTCATGCATGTGATTTGAGGCCACTTCTGTAACAATAAATTACTTCAATTCATTGTCTAATATTTTAAAGGAAAATTTTATAAATTATATATTTTTATGTATTTAAGATTTTTACATATTTGAAGAAGCAGACTGACAAAACAATTATGGAGTCAGAGGTGGAAAAAATAAGCGCTTTGTTACACATATTTTAAATTTCTGCTAGGAAGATATATTTGGCTTAATGCTAATAAAGAACAAGAGTTTAATTCTTTTGGAATGATTTAAAGTTATTTATTTATGTTAATAATTCTCACAGTTTAAGGCATTTTTAATGTTTAAATGAAAAATCCAGAAACACCTGTTGCAGGCTGTATGAAAAGTTGGATTCAGAGAACAGCCCTTCTGCAGATACTGTGCTTTCATCTCTGAATTTTATAAGAATGATACAACAATGTTAAACTTCCTCATTATAAAATGACTATCCCTTTTTATAGGAGTACCATGACTGTATATGTCAACAGCTACAGAAGCACAGATTATATCTGCCTATTTTTGAAAAACGTGATTTCAAAATAAAGCTTTCCCCCAAAACCAAACATTCACGTAGATGATAGCCAGGCTGCACAATAACACTTCTTCAGATCCAGAATAAAACCTTTGAACACACAGATTAATACAGGCCAGAGGGGAAATTTCAGTCTCTTATTGGAGATGGTAACCTCTTGAAACAGTATTGAATTACCTTGTGGATGCTGCTTCAGTCTTCTGACGTGGAATTATTACAGCTGTCTGAGAATGTCTGTAGGATACACTACCTGTTGGAATCAGATTTTTGAAAACAGGACCAAAGTGAATTACCCATTTTACTTAAGCGATAACTCTGGAAACAAGTATCAGTACTTTCATTGCATGATTTGGGACAAATGCATGATTGATTCATTCAAGAACTAAAACTGGTGCACAGTTACAATAATCAATGAGAGAGCTCAGCTGTCACAGAAACATCATATTGCACCATTCCTGCAAATCTTGTTCTAGTGAAACACATGTTGGTTTCTTTCACCTTCTTCCATTTATTAGACTATTATTAGGCTATCAAGACAGCTGTGCTGAAGTGCTCCAGCTCTTCAGCTGATCTTTTTTCACCCTATCCACCCCGAGAAGGAAACTTTCCTTAGTGCACCATTAAATCATTGTTTTCACATACCCTTACTTTTGCACATAAACTTTGATTCCCTCAGCACTGTCCACTGCAAATCTTTATGTGAAAGTTCTGAAATCTGCTGAACACATAACTGTTCTACATAAAATTTTCCTGTCTAATAAATATCTATTTATACTTTGACACAATAAAAAAACCAGTTAACCTCAGTTCTCTTTATCCTGTTATGCCTAGATTTATAGGCAACCATGCATTTAGGAAGGCTCTGAGCATATAAATCAGGTATAACACAGAAAAAGCAAATTTTCTTCCTTCACTGAATTGCAATTGAATTTGTCTTAATTTCAGGATTCTCATACCATGCAAAAAATACAAGAATGCTAAAAGTTTTTCATGTGGCTGCAGATGGATTCTATGAACTGCTGAAGCCAGGTGAAAGCCTGCCTAAGCATGGGCTGCTGCAGAAACATGCTGAATGTAAAACCAAGAATGGGAGAGACACATGAATAGAAGGCCTGCTAGGCATTAGGAATTCTGGGAACCTCCTCACAAATAAACAGTCTCCAAGAGACCGCATCAATTCCAGTAGGCTGTTACTCATGTCTTATTTATATCTGAGTGTTACCCAAGCTCAGGGTATGAAGGAATGAAAGAAAGTAGTGGCAGGTAAAATGTCTTACAGTGGTAAGGTGAAAAAAAATCACCTTTTTGAAGAAATTCTTGGTCTCAACAATCTCACTTCTGTTATTAAATATTTTTTTTTAACTTCCCTTTAGTTTCCCCTCTTTTCTTCATGTGATATTTAATATGTCATTGTGGACAATGTTACTCTCAACCACAAACAGATAAAATTATGAAGAGTAACAGAGGATAAACAATGTATATTGCAAGTATTCCTGTTCAGTTCAATTACACATATAGTTATAGTATTGTCTTTGCAACTGTTGTTTCAGCAAAAATCAGTTTGGTTACAAGTAATCATTTACTGAACAGAAGAGGAAAGTACTAGGAAAACAATTCATACTTCATTTTAACCATTTCCCAGCTGCTGGATTGAAGTCCACATGGTAAATTCCTCACACCTCAACACAATTCAATTTTTTTTAGTAAATTTCTAGTGTTTGGATTTTAATTTATTCATCCTTCTAATGTAACAGAAATGTTACTCAGTTACAAAGTTTACTTTTACTCACCCATACGTCCATTCTGGGGTGGAGTTATTACTGATAATCTTGTCGGACCAGTTGGTGTCTCCAGCTAAATGCATGGCAAGTCATTAACCACAGTGTAGTAAGCACATTAATTATTAAGACATTTAAAGCAATAGGTGTTATATTTTTGAGGTCTACAGAGCCTGCAGATTTCCAGAACTCTCTACTGTCAGTTTTGTTCATAGCACTAAAACACAAAACCTAAGAATTAAGTTACTATTTCTGAAGATCTATGGGCAAGTGGGAAATACATGTATTTTAGCTTTATTATAACCAATCACATTCAGGTAAGAAGTGTTAGAGACACTCACTATTTTCTGTGCTGAGATTCCATTTGCAAGCTAGCATCTATTCCTGGATGTTACCTTTCCTAACTAGGATACCAACACCATGAAAATCTCCTGTCTTCATTCTTACATTAGCAATATCACTCAAAACCTGCCATTCCCTACTCAGGTATCAGAGCCTAAATGGTGCTTTCAGACTATTGACATTTTTGTAATATTGGGATTTTAAGAATTTGCCATTTACTTTGGCATCACAAGTTTAAAAGCCTGTATATGGCATGAGGAGAATATAATTCCAGAAATCAAGGTTGTGATTTATTTCCTTTTGGTTTCTTTTGGGGAGCATCTGACTTCTACCCTGCATCAAGCACATCTGAAATCATCATGCACATCAGAATGGTTTTTAATGGGATGGGGAGAGAATCCTATTTTTTGCAGCATTAATAGAGTAGGAGAAATCAAAAGCATATATGTGTGTAACTATACATAAACATATATTAAAAAACCCCCACTTACTTTCCTCATTGGTGAAGGTACAGGTTCAATTTCCATTGCCTCGATTCTTGCAAGAAAGGTCAAAGTAAGTATGACATTGTAATAAAAATAACATTTTCATTATAAAGACTAAAATTACGTTAGAGTCTAATGTTAAATTTGACTAGTAATGGAAAAGCATAATACATAATGCATAAGACACATAAGTATTTAGGACTTATTCCAAAACTCTCTAGCAGTAAGAAAAATCTATTCATTGATTCAGAGCTTTGGTTTAGACATTTATAGAGAAAGTTATTTTATGATTAGCATTGTTATTCTTCTATTTGTCTGAATAAATATGCATATTTATGTATTTGTCATTTGTATCTGCAACAAGGGCACTCTGAATCTCTGGTTTTTTGTAGTAAAGAAAGTCACAGTCAAGGTATAGAAGTATTTTAGCTTGAGCAAGCTGTATATTCATTTTACTTAAAATTTAATGAGCCTTACTGGACTAGCTCATCCCATCTAACCTGAGACAACTACACTGTACATTTAGGTGTCTGTACAATAAATTTAGTTTTCCTCTATGGTAAATGTACAGTGTCTTACTAATCCATATATCTATCTATTCATCCAAAAGTTCTTTAGAATAAGGTGCATCACGCGCCTTAGATTTCTTTCCAGTAACCACAACTGCAATGTACCCTTGGATAGATAAGACTTTCCTAAATTCTTTCATATTTAAACAGTTTGCAAAAACAAAACACAAAATCAGAAAATATTTTAAACTCACCACAAAAAGGATACTTTCTATATAAAATATTAGTTAAGATTTTCATTGGAAGTTAATAAATTTGTACCCACGTTTCAGAAGTGGAAGGACGACTCGAATGAAGAGAATATGAAGGATAAACATTCTGTTTTCTTGAAGGAACTGAAGTCATTAAGAAATGTAATATTAGAAAACACCTATGTCCAGTGACAGATATTCCATAGTTAATATTTTAAACCAACACTTCTTACTGGAAAATGGATTTCTGCTTGTACTGGAAAATGGCAGCGGTGTAGTTTTTTCAGGAGGTTTCACACTAAAGGGGAAAGAAGAAACAACAGATATAAACTGAAAGCTGGTTTGATTAGTTCACATGTCTAACTGGTCAATGAAGTATAAAATCAAAGTTTTTATCCATCTGTAGCATTTTTAACATGATGCTATTTGCCATGAAGCAAAGTAAGAATTTATTCAGTAAAGCTATGAACTTGCTCTTTACATCATAATATTTGCAGTGCTCATTATATACCCAACAATAACAAATTTAGCACAACATTATGGCAAAGTACTTTAGAGAACAAAAGATGTTAAAATACAACTATTAACTACAGCTAAGCACAAAGTTAGTTTCATTTCATGAAATTATACATTTACCAAACTTTAAGAAATCTAGTTATCAAATGAAATGTTGGTGTTTTCATGCTATTCAACAATAACTTCATAAATTGGTACCTTTGACAAAAATCATAAATAAGAGGAATATGTCTACTAGGCAAGCAAGAAGAGGCCCTAGGACACTTTTCTCTTAGTAGAACTCAAAAAAAAAAAATCCTAAAATTCAGTAGGAACTCTGTATTGGTACAACCAAGATACTATTTATTTGAGATGCAGCCAAGAAAACAGAGGCAGTGAGTAAAAATATATAAACTGCAATAATCCACCACATACAAAGTTTCCTTTATTTTTTTTTTCTTTTCTGTTACATTACACCAAGCAGCCAGAGAGAGCAAAATAGCATATTATGTGCATTTAAGAATCAAGGAGAAGTCAATACTAAAAACCAAAAACCAAAAAACAAAACAAACAAACAAACAAAAAGAACCAAAAAAACCAGAAAAGGAATAAAGACCAAAAAAATTGTGCAATTAAAATGCTGGTTTCATGAACTGGCTTTTTAATGAGATTTCAATAACAGTTTTGGCTTTATGTTGGAAATAAGATGAAAAGATGAAGGCGTATCAGTCACTGAGCAGGGGGGATAAGGATGAGCAACCTTTTGGTTACCATTTTGAAACATTTCATTAAAAAGACTGATTCAAAATGAGACGAATTTAATTTTTACTAGAAATAGAAAAGGTGAAAACCGTGTTACAAAACTCTGGTAACTGTAAATGGGCTAAGATACCAGGAAAGCTTTCATAGTACTTTCCAAGCTGATGCTATAAAGTCCATTGCAAAATAGACAAACGTGGTTATGTAACTGCAAATAAAAAATTAAAACTGAGTATCTATGTGATAGACTTTATTAAAAGTTCATTTCTAGAGTTAACTACTGAGTTAAATTTTAATATAAAAGGATTACTTCCTGACAGGACTGATTACTGTGACTAAAATGGATCTGATGTCAGAAATCACTATACATTTATTTCTGTAAAAACATATGAGAAAGGCAAACAAAACATGAACTTTTTATTTGATCAATTAAACTTTCTGTTGCCCGATTACATTTACTTTTGCTGCATTAAACCTCTTACCATTGAATCTGTTGCATCTGTTGTGTTACTTTCTTGACAGACTCTTCCAGCTTTGCTATCTGTGAGATAATCATAGATTTAAACAAAGCTTATTTGTGTGATATACAGCTTCATTTTCATCCAGCTAGTATTCTAAAGTGTTGAAAGGCTGCTTTCTATTTGGTTTAATCTTAAGACATCATTGCTATTCCAGATTTATTGGAGCTGTTATGGCTGTGTTATGGATCATTAAACAGTCAGCCTGGAAGAGATATGCTTCTTTTTGGCAGTTAAAGACTTAGTTTGATTACCTTTTCTTAAGTGTGCTAGTAATATTGGATAAATGAATACTAGGAAAAGTACTTAAAAATAGTTTTCTTTTCTTTTGCTTCCTATTTTCCATATCTGATATAAAAGCTTTGCTATGATTAATATGGAGTTATCAGAAAAAGCCACCAATAAGTGTACAAAATACCATGTTCCCATATTTCTCATTTCAGATTCAAAATGCAGTTCACTTCAGTACCTATTTGTAGTAAGCCTAAGTGAAAAGTTTTTTCTTCTCTGTTAGAGACACAACCACAAATACCTCCATTAAAGAATGTTATGAGTTGGCAAAATTGAAGAGTATTAAGGTCAAGAACACTAGGTCAGCTCTGTAGTATGTATATATTCATTATGTGAATACATATTTCATGAAGGATGTAAAAATTTACTCAGTAGCCTCAATACTGCATCTGTAGTTTATCCTTAATTTCCCTTATGTGACCTTAATCCTTCATTATTCATATTTTGATTTGAAGGCAAATTATGAATTTGCTTGTTAACTTTTCATGCTTCTCAGACTATTATTTTGAGTTTTTTATTAGAATTACCTGATTTATAAAATCACATTGTTTGTGGGAGATACCATCCTCTTTTTGCAGATGCAAAACAGATTAAAGAAAAAATGTAATTTATGTAAAATCTGGTTTTTGGTGTCCTGTTTTTTTCTTCCTAATGAGAGCTAGGTTTGATTAAGAAAGGGGCCAGTCAGGAAGAATGTCGTTTACCCTGTTGCTCTGGTAATCTAGGACTGAGTAATTTTAAGATCAAAGTACCTTAAAGAAGGTGAGTAACTATTTAATTTTCAATATTTTGGGATCCTAGCATAACAGGGCATCAAGACCTGCCAGGAATATGGACAGCAAGTGCCCACCATCACCTGGAGCACAGTATCTGCAGAACTCACAAAGACAGCAACAATAATAAAGACCATGAGACCTTGTTGGTTGACAGTGACAAGGATGACAAATTAGAAATAAGGAAGGGGACTTGAAACAAGACAGTAAAGCATGAGAAACTGGAATGGAGAGGCTTAATACAACCAGCCTCTCCTGACCCTGGTCTGATGCAAGCAGTTTTAACATACTAACAATACACAGAATGGGTAAAACAACAAAAAGCCCTCCCAAAACAGTGTGCCATTGAAGCAGCAACCAACAACTTTTTCAACTGTTTTGGTACTGTCACATAAACCTTAGGTGAAGTACCATCCCTGAGTACTTTACAAACACTACTGAGTGAATGTCTGAACAGTAAACAACTTAAAAAATTCCATTACAAAGTATCAAAATTGTCTACGGATTCTTTGGAGATAACACCTCTATTTGTGCTGAATTCTATTAAAATATTATTTTTTACTTTATCTACAAGTTTCAGTTTTACCATCTGGAGTTGGTAAAATAGATTAGAAGGGGGACGAAATCAGGATTCCTCCTTGGCCTGGCTTTAAAAGCAGAAGGACAGGACCCTAAAAGAACTCTACACACCACAGGACACTATGAGTGATCCCAAAATGCATTCATGGAGAAGAGGGAAGAATGGGACACAGAACATCTACTTTTCCAAGCTTTCTATCCATGAGAATCATACCAGAAACTCTCCTCACACATGAAATGGCCAACTGGGCAGCTACATGAGCTTTTCTCTGTCATTTCACACATGGGGCACCCACTCACAGGTCAAGTCACCAATACTGCCAAGCAGCTTTAAGCAACATCCCATGTCCTTAGAAATAAAAGAAACATCCAAATATTTGTAAAATATTTAGAAGTAGCTGAAAAATGAAAAAGAAATCTGTCTTCCAATCTACAAAGGAAGAAGCACAGTCACAAATGCAGTACCTGCTCTCCACAGAATAATTAATTCTGTCCTTGACACTGAGCTATCCCAAATTCAAGGTATTAGCCCTTAGTCTTGTTCCCCATTGTTCAAGTTCCTCATTTATTTTATAAGCTACAGTCTTCTTTTCTTCTGGGCTTATCTTCAAGCACCCATCTCTTCCCACTTTCTCCTCCATACAGTGGACTGGTTTCTTTCCTCCTGGTCTTTTGATTCTGCATTTAATCTTAACCACCTCACAACTAGAATATTTTATTATAAATAGTCATCAAAATTAATAGAGTCCTCATAGACTTTAAAAAATTCAAAACTGTTATTTATAATGACAGTAATGAGTCAATCCTGAAAACTATTCTAAGGATTCCAATAAAAGATTAATACAGTTTCTAAAAATAAACCAAAGTAACAAACATAAACAAAACCTCCAAAGTAACAATGTAAACATAAACAAAACCCTAGAAAATCACATTTAGAGTTACCTTTTGTTTCTGGTATGTTAGTAAATGCTTACAATATCTTCCTTGAAATTGTGAAACCTAAAAATAAATAAGAGTTTTATCAACCTTCACATAATTACATTTATGCACCGCAGCAAAGAAGTGATGGAAAAGAACTACTTCACAGTAGGCAAATTTTTCTGTCTTTTAATAGGCCGTTAACATACCTTCTTTAAATCATCCTAAAAAAAATCCCAAACTATTCTAAGTTATTATAACTGATAGACAAAGTCTTATAAACTTAATTTAATCCAATATGACCTACAGTAAGGCTAGTAGATTTATTTCACTGAAGATATATTTTAACTCTACGTTCAATAAAAAGTTAAAGACATTAGAAAGCCAGTTTAGCTGCAGTGTTTCTTATTCATCAGTGCTAAGCAAACACATAAAATTAATGGTAACATAAAAAGTAATCTATCTTACTGGCAATTATAATATGCCTTGTAAAAATACCCTGTTAATTAAAAAATAATTGTTAGACACACTGTCTGGTGATGTGTAAGCACTTCTTGTGTCCAAATGAGGATCATAAACCACGACAAGTTAAAAGTAAAAATGACAAGGTAGGCAAGACAAGAGCTTGAGAACAAATTACATAGGCAGTAACTTCTAATAAATCTTTCTTCTCACATGTAAGAAAACTGCCAGAAAATCTGTAGGAATAGAGATAACCAAGAAGAAACACTGAAAATATAAACCCCTAAAGGAGCATCCAGCTTAAATGGTTACTTTTTATTCCCTGTGGAAAAGCCTGGGAGGCTCCCATTGAATACTCATGAAAGGATCAGGCCTGTCTTTGGAACAACTGATGGAAGAAATATCCACTTAGAAAGCAGTGGTTCTGAGCTGCCTCCACTCACTCAGAAATGAGTTCTTGGGTCTAGGAGAAACCTGAATTTGTTAGTTTAGTGCTCAGTATCAGTCAAAAAGTAAATCAGATATCAGTGGTTTAAAATGGAATAAGAGATATCATCATTGCCCTTTAAAAAATGCAAGCTGCTGTATCCTGAATCTGCTTAACATCTCAGAAAGGACAGAGTAGGTCTGAAAACAGTTCAGATTAATCAGATGTATGCAAAGAACTTCAGTAAAAGAATGACCACATAGAATATGAATCTTCACGGCTGACAAAAAGACAGTTGAAGAAGGGATGCATCAGCAGTCTAGAACTAATGATTAGCACTGCCGTAGTGCATGACAATGGATACTTTTTCCTCCAGAATCAGATTCAAGAGTAAGAAATGAAACTAACAGGTTAAAACCTGAAAAATGAAATAATCATGCAGTGAACAACCTGTGACCACTCTTCTCTAATATGAGACAGATGCTAAAATTCAGAAACAATCTAACAATTATGTGGGGAAAAATATCCACCACAAGCTTCTGAATGCAGAGGACCAACCCCACCTTGAGAAATCCCTGTGACACAAGTTGTTGAAAGCTGGGAGGCTCTTCTGAAGATGTATCACTACATCCAGCTCTGCTCTCATGCTTCCCTAAGCACCCACCCACGTGACAAGATACTAGATTAGATAAGAGATTAGATAAGATGCTCTTACGTCTTTTGATGCTGGGACAAGTTCTGAACATACCACAATGCCTTCACTACACTTCAATATGTTCCCAACACGTTATCTGAGGCTACAGAAAACCTATCCCTGCCTTGAGAGATTGAGCTCTGTTTTTCCCTTCCTTTGGCACATTGTGGATGTTTGTATTCCCATGTGATTGGAGGTTGGTACCCCACATTTGTTTACAGAGTAACTGCTGATCCTGCTCTTAAAAAGTGGGTATGGAAGGACATGGGAAGGTTTCACTTCTGCATCTGAGGAGGAGCACTGCTCAGGAAAAGGGTCAAGCTCAGCTTTGGAAAAGTCTGTGAAGCCTGAAGTAGAGCAAATGTGAATCCACGACCATTGCTGGAGAAAACAGGTGATATTCCCTGGGTTATTGTTCTGCTGGATCAGGAAGCTCACCCAAAGATCAGCAAGTCCCAGCCCAAGCAGATGAGAACAGACAACGACGGCTGCAGCTGGGCCCAGGGACAATGCACTACTGGAGTGGTTGAAACTGCTGCTGAAATGCACTGCAAGAGGGACAAGGACACAAAGTCCCAAAACCAAGCTGAGGAGATGCAAAAACTTAGGAGGAAATGGGAGTTTGTATACACTCATTTAACCCAGACAGCTACTGAAGCTCTTGACTAGAAACTAAGCCTGAAGAAAGGAATTCTATCTGGAATTCACAGAAAGCAGGAGAAAAATGACCTTGGAATAATTTACAGCAATCTATCTGGGGAAAAAAAGAAAAGAGAGGTGTGTTTTGATTAAAAAAAGAAAAAAATTAAAAAGGGAGAGAGAGAGCATAGTGAGCTCAGGACTGTAGCCAGCTCAGGTTTTCACTGTGTAACTTTTTATTGCTATAATTAAGGCACACTATCTGGGCATGTTTAAGCTTCTGGTAGATCTAATTTTTCATTGCATGGTATTGAAAGTGATTTTACACCATTAAAATAACCAGACTAGTGGTCCTTGGAGAGAGTTTGAAAACATAAGCAGTCACCATAATGAATAATTTATGTCTCCTTAAGAACTTAGAAACTGTGGAATTAAGGAAGCAAAGATAGTAATGGGCATACATTCATTTTCAAGCATTCACTCACACTTTTCCCATTCACATAAAAATCAGTAGGAGTTGCTGATTATTTTATGGAGTTTAAAGTTTCAAGGCAGATTCACCTGTGATACCTCTTTTGACCATTTCTTGCATAACACATCTACTCGCATGAACAGTGCTTGAATATCAGGACGTGTCTATGAAGAAGTGAAAATATACCAAGGTTAGCATTTTTATTAGCAAGTCATATTAAATAAAGTCTTTTGTAAAATGTTACTTAAATTGACTGATGTATATAAATAAAAAAAATTGAGAGATCAGAGAAGAATAATGCAAAAATTGAAAATAAGCCTAGTTTTCTTTAATGGCCTTATCAACCATCTGGAAAGCATTGGGCTTTTGTTTAAATATATCACCCATATAAATACTTATTGTGATTAAGATAGTACCAGTGTCCAGAGGACATTCAAGGACTATGCTGTGGCCTCTGAAAGAGGCATTGTATTCACACCAACATCCAGGTTTCTGGCAGCCCCTTTCCAGGCTTTTTGGTTCTCACCACACCCAGCCACATGGATGCATCCTACAACCAGTTTTGATACAAAGTCTTTTTTCAGAATACTCCCAATGCTGACTGGGATCCCTTTGTCTCTCCCTGCCCACTGGGCAGCAGAATATTGTCCTAGAATAAGGAAAGAGGCCTAAAGTAATTGTTGAATTTTTAAAGTATTTTATGGCTTGTGTCTTTTAATCAGAGATCATGATGTAGCCTCACAAACGGCCACCCCTCCTTTTAAAAAAATGTTGAGTAAGTACTCTATACCTAAGCCATCATTGTAATAAAAATTTGTTACTCATGGTGAGGAAAAAAATACTTCAAAATATAAAGGGAATTTCAGAATAATAGTGACATTTGGACATCTATCCAAATCTACAAAGCAGTGTAGATAACTTCCTATCTGTTCATAAGGAAAACAAAGAAAATACAATCTCAAAATAGTTATACTAGTTATAGTACTAAGTTAAAATAGTTAAACAGCTTTCAAAAACAATGAATATAGGGAAAAAAATCTACCTGTCAACTGCACAGTTCTCTTTGATGTACTGTGATTGTGTAAGAGAAGGCTGGCTTACAACTACCCCAAATTTGAATAAAAAGACCAAAAATAATGTTTCTCCTTAGAGAATAGGAGAAAGCTGTCCCAGAAAGAAGGCAGCCTTTATGTAAGGAATCACCTTTAAAAATCCAGTAAAAAAGAACTGAAACTGCTGTAGGAAAAACCTAAATTACTCCCAGAAGTATTGAAAATCTCAAAAAGCTTTAAAAAATAAAAAGATTTTAAAAGGTGAATTATTAAAAGAAATAAGAACTAGGCCACCTGTGAATGAAGCATCAGTTTTCTGGGATACTAAGCAAGGAGAAGGATAAGTGCAGTCAATTAAATTAAAGATTGTGCATTGAAATAAAAAAGGGTTAGGCTTTGCTCCACTTTGAAATACACAAGCATCCAGAAAAATACTATTTTTATCTATGCCAAAAATATCTTAATACTAGCATAAATTCAAACATCCAAGATTAAACAACAGCCAAACCTATTTTCAATGTGTGCTTAAATTATATATTTTTAACAATAAAGAGAAATTGAGTCTCTTATGTATGTAAACTAATTGTGCAAGGAGCTTAATTAACAACTTGGATTTGCAATAGATTTGTACCTTCTGTTTCCCATAGTGTGACATCAGCTGCTGGGATGTCCCGTGCAGCAATTGATGATGGCCTGCACTATTTGCTCACTGCAGAGCTGTGCATGCTTTAGGAAAACTGCTTTTCCTTGCTTTCCCCAGCTTCTAATTTTTACAGAACTCACATTAATTGTATCTGAGAATTCCTCTGCAATTTTGAATTTGGTTAACATTAGCCAAAGTATTCCAAAATTTCCAGCTGACAGATAGAGAAATGCAGACACACATCACAGTTAACCTACCTACGGTATTTCAGTAAAGCAACTACAAACAAGACAATAATATTCCATCTTGAAAACTTAAGATGTTCGTAAAAATACATTCAGCTTCTTTAAATGAAATGCACTCATAGGAGCCAAGCTCTTCCAATCTGTTTAGGGTTCTATCAAAGCAATGACCTTGGTTTAAGTACCTTCAGATTTGAAAAAAATAAAACTTAAGCAGCTTCATGTTGATGTAAAAACTTTCAAATAAAGATTTGTATAACACTGTTTGTATTTTATCTATTGCATGGAGGAGTAGCAGATGTTCCTATGGTACTCTGAAATACTGAACAGCCAGATTCTGATTTATCATAACACTTAACCATCCTCTAGTGAAAAGCAAGGGGATGATGAGACGCAGAAGGAAAACATAAAGGTGACAAGAATGCATTACTGTAAAGATGAGAATGTTTAATGTGTACATGTTGATTACCCCAACATACAATTTAATTAGGAGTTCTAACACATTTATAGGACCTCCTCCTCATTGGGAATTCTTCCATAGCATCAAGCTCATAAAGCTTACTAGGTATATTTCCACTCAGGTTCCTGAATGATAGAGCCATGACTTTTTTATATGCATCTTCAATTATCATTCCAATCATTTTATCTGTTCTTAATCAAGGATAAGCAATCATCATTAATGTCTTTTTCAAAGAATATGGTAATTTGCTTCCTTCCAGCCCTCCAGAGCAGTGGCAGGTTCTAATGAAACATCTAATATTTTTGTTAGCATCCCAATCATTGCATTTGTCAATTCCTTCTGTGGTTCTGAAGTAAATTATCAAGTTCTGCTGAAATGGTGCAATTTAAGACAGATGTAACTTAAAAATTAACATTGTTTTGAGCAAGGTGTTGGACAAGATGACCTCCAGAGGTCCCTGATAAACTTAAATTATTCTTTGCAGCAACAATAGGTTGATATTAAACTTACTGTTGCATTGTGGCATTAAAATATGCCCTCTAGAATTTTTATGAAGGGTTTTTTGATAATTTTTCATATTTGATTATTGTGTGCATCCTTCCTTTGCATTATAATTACATTTTGTTGTTTTGCAATTTCTTTAGTAGCATTGTCTTATTCAATGTGCAAGGTTCCTATGAGCCTTTCATGTTTAGCTGTACTGAAGCAGCTAAATGTATTGAACATTTTATTAAATGTTTTTAGTGTTTCTCTTTTACCCTTATAAGGCATTGTTTCCTAGTTAGGCATCAGTCTACAGAAATATGAGTGTTTTCACAACCTATTTATGAAATCAGCTAAAGAGAAGATTGCTCCTGGGAGAAATGGCAAAATTAAATATTCCTAATGATTAATCAAGAAAGGGAATTAAAAGCTCTTAATTCTCTAGTGAATAGCAAGAATTCCCAACAATATTTCAAACCCTATCTTAATCACACAGCCACAAGGAAAACAGTTAAGCTTAAGAGAAAACAGGGAAAAAAACCTAATCCACTTGAAAACACCACTGAGCCATCATGCAGGTTTTCAATTCAGTCCATTACATTAAATAATTCATTACAGTTCATTTTCTGTGATGCACAAATGCCGAAATCAATAAACATTCTTCCACATTTTGAAAGTAGTCACTGATGTTACAAAGTAACCAATCATATTTCTTGAAAAGTTTAGAATGATTTACAGTTAGCCTGGTTTCCATAAGCTTTAATTTGAAGGCATTTGAAGGAATTGAAGGAATTTGAAGGAATATATACAATAAAAAACTGAGTTGTCTAATGCCTAAGTATCTAAGTTTAGCAACCTATTATCAGTAAATATTCATGTCATAGTTGGCAAAAACAAAAAACGAAGCATTTTTCAATGCAAATAGTTTAGCTGTTAAGCAAACCACAGATTAACGTAATGGAACAAAACTGAAGTTTGATTTACCTCTTTTGAAAGGACTAAGGTTTGACAAGCACTTCTACAGATCAAACATTCATCTTTTTTGCCTGTAAGGTGAAGACACATTAAAAATGCAGATCAAACTGAATATATATTGAATACATTGTAAATAGTATGTGATGCCTAAACCTCTGGAGTTTGTGGAAGAAATCTGCAGGTTATACAAGAAATATGAATAAACATTAATTAAGAATCTGATTCTATAACCATTACACAGAGTTGCACAGGAAAAATGTGTGTGAATGTCATCAGACCTTACTCCTGTAATAAGTATTCATGTGAATGATTTTATGAATATCATTAGTGTCACAGAATGCAGGTGACTTTTAGTTCCCTTGATTTAAATAGGACTACTTGCCTGGTTTAATTAAATGTATGCTTAAGTGCACTAATGACTTACAGTCAATCTGATATATGGCTTTTTAGACTGGGGCACTGTTGGGTTCTCCCAAGAAA
The DNA here is from genome assembly GCA_013397375.1 of Toxostoma redivivum. Lineage (NCBI taxonomy): Eukaryota > Metazoa > Chordata > Aves > Passeriformes > Mimidae > Toxostoma > Toxostoma redivivum. The sequence goes on along the minus strand of VXBI01005818.1, from coordinate 495,835 downwards.
ATAAATGAAACCCAAATGTCAAGGAATTAATAATTTTACCTTTTGCATTCCTCCATTGAGAAAACAATAAAATTACTTTTTAAAACTTTATGACTTTTAAACTCTTTGATTATCTGCAAACATATTAGAAAATATCTATAGCAAATGCACATTATTTCAATATTTATAATTGATAATTTTACTAGCTTCTGCCTTTGTGAAGATTCTAAGGATCAATGTTTATAAACATCTTCAAATACATTTTAAACCTTGTATGTCATTACTATTGAATTCACAGCAAAAAGATATATAATCACTCAAACGTTTTTCTGCCAAGCAATATTAAGAGTAGAAAGGGAGATGTTGCTCATGTTCTAGGAGGCTGCAAGCTGTAGAGGCTGCATTTTATGATCCTCTATCCTCAATAGCAACCCTGTGAAAACGTGTAGTCAAAAATCTTTACTTCTGAAATACAGACTGATCCTTTCTTCGGTGTGCCCTTACAAAAACCAGGGCATTTAGCATGATGTGAATGGGAAAACACTGATATTTGTCTGCTGCATTTTTTTTTCTTTTGAGAAACAACTTCATCATTCATCTGTCTTTCCCACCTATCTTTGTCCAAGAACATCACAGGAGTCCCAGAATAGACTGGAATTGCATATAACTCAAGAGCTTCAAAACATCACCTCCAATCTTCCCTCATGCTGCTGAAAGTTTTCAGGAACAATACTGAGCCTTCAAACTTATTAAAACTACTTCCAAAACCTACCCTAAACAAATCCTACTTTATTTTAATTCCTCTTTCACTAGGGAAAAAACATTATTTTCCTCAGATTAGCCAGAACAGAAGGCCATCTATTTGTGGGGTGTTTTTACAAAACTGTGGATCACCAGCATCCAAAATCCAGTTTTATAAAGTATCCGCTGCCTGTGCCCAAGCCTTGTTCTCAAAGCCACATCCACCAGGAGGTGGACACAGATGGGTTTTACTGTTCAAAGCGAATCAAACAGCAAGGATTGGAAAAGCTTATAATTTATTACTTATTCGAAAAAGTGCTCAGGGCTTTCTTTTTTTCCGCAGCGGGTCAGACAATACCAGTGTTTGGGGCGGAGGTGTGCACGCCAGCACAGCCCGCCCCGCCGGGCGCGCCCCAGCAGCAGTCCATTACCTTTCTGCAGGCAAACCTCACAGAAAACGTGGCCGCAGCTGGTGAGGCAGAACCGCGGTGTGGGGCTGCGGGGCTCGCACAGGCAGGAGTTGCAGAACACGGTCACGGCCATGGAGCAGCAGGGCAGCAGGGCAGCAGTGCGCTCTCCGCCGCGGCCCGGAGGTGAGGCTGCGCTGCTCGCCCTCAGGCTGAGCCCCACGGGCGCGTCCCCGCCGCGCCCCGCCCGCTGAGGCGGCCCTGAGGGCAGCGCGGCCCCATCCCGCCGCGGGGCCTCACAGCGGCAGAGCTTGGTCTTCTCAAACCCCCCCCCAAAAAAATTGGTTTTTCTGGCCTCTCACTACCAAACTGGGGAGGTGCGGATACAGACGGTGCACTAAGAGGTTCCCGTTCCCAAACGTGGGGAGCTGAACTGCACCCACAGTGCTCCGGGCAGGGGCTTCAGCAGGAGCCCCGCCCTACTCACTCCCTCACTCCTCCCGGGTCAGCGGATGGGGAAAAAAAAAAAAAAAAAAAAAAAAAAAAAAAAAAAAAAAAGCAGAGAAAGCAATTGTGGGTTTTACTCTTTTAAATGCAAGAATGCAGGAAATTTGTTAATTCGCTATCACAGGTTTGCTATAGCATCTTCTGTTGTGGACAAGGAGCTAAACAAGTAGATTTGATATTAATTTCTAAGACAAAAAAAAAAAAAAAAGCAGTGCAGGCTGTAGCTCTGGGTATGACAGAGCCACAAACTGCAGAGGAAGCTTTCAACTTCACAAAGGCTTCTGCCCCCAAAGTGCTTCCCGAAGGAGCTGTGAGGCAGCTTCTGCTCTATGGAATTAATTAAAAATTTTGGAGGAGACTGAAAACATTTCATAAAAGCAAAGATCATGATGATAATTATGATATGATGATTATTATTATTAATAATAATTATCGTAGTACCAGTAGTAGTAGTAAAGAATTAAGCAATCACAAGTTATATTCAAGACTCCCAAGTCTCAGTGAGTCTATATTCTTTGAGTATAGACCTAATTAATATGATAGAACGTGATTAGCTCTTTTATAAATTCTGAAATGTTGCTTATCCTGGATTACCAGCTGGAGTGTATTGTAAGTGAAATGAGTTATGTTTATCATTGGGATGTGGTTAGGAGCCTTACACTAAGTATCAGCTGAAGTCTGAACCACAACCTTGTCACAACATTCTATTACTTTCTTCTTGGACTTCATATACCATATGGTTTTAACACATATTTCCTTCTTACCCACTACCAAAGATGTTATTACAAGACATGTTGTGAGTGAGTTCTCTATAAAAGTTAATTTAATAACACTCACTTACTGGTCATTCCAAGTGGCACCTCTGAAGTATCCAAATTTTTAAATATAGAACACAATGTAGTGAGTAGCTTTATGAGATTTTATTTGGATTTATTTGGTCCCTGGAAAATTGCTTTATGTCTCTACTTTGTATCAATTTTATTGATTCTCACATACTACCAGCTGTATTTTAATTCCCATACTGGAAATGTAGGTAGGCTTAAAGGGAAATGTCATTTCCTTGCTAAAGAAAACAACAGGTGGGAAGATAGAAAAAGAAAGAAATGCCTTTAGAACTATGATTGGTCTACAGATATTTCACCTTTCACTACCTTTTAAACTAGCAAAGGGTCTGAAAAGATGGGTAGGTAAACAAACCACAATATTCTGCTATCACAGTGCTCTAGAAACTTGAACTTCCATGTTTTTGTATGTAATCGCTTCCAACTGCTTCCTACTACTATTGCCGCTTTTTCAAGGTAGTTATCTGGAGTTTTAGCCATGGCCTTTGACTTGTCATTGTATGATGCTGTAGTTACACTGCTATTTGTACATAAACTAGCTAAATTAGGGCATAGAGATATATGCAACCAAGCTGCAATAAGTGAAATGGAAAATTAAGTCAAGAACTGATAATTTCTGTAAGCAGTCATATTAAAGTTGCTAAATAATTAAAATTCTAAAAATTCTCAACACAGAAATATTTAGTGCAGGAATGAATTAAAATAAAATTGTCATTGTTTACCAAGAAACTTATAATGTGGGTTACATTGGCATACTTCATAAAGACTGTAATATACATAAACAACTGCGGGAGGCATCTGATCACCATCAATTCTATAGCCTAATGTTTAGGGCTTTTCTGGAAGTAAAAAGTAAGTATGATTCCAGATTGCTTGTCTGGATCTCTGTCTTCCATGGTAATTGCTGCCAGCACTGATCAGTTCAAACTCTGAATATTTTACAAGAAAGTATTCACAATTATATTTAAGTGTTACACATATATAGATTGAGTTCAAGACACTCTCACCCATTTAAACACCACAGGGAATGTAATTATTTCTCTGTTTACTATCTGAATCCTAGTCAGTCTGCAGTGCTGAACTGTTGATGGTTATGCCAAATAAGATTACTCAGCAAGCAAGAGTAATTTAAAATCTTAGGAAACTTTATTTTAGATTTTTATTTTGGATTTAACCTAAATTAAACATTCTTCATTAAGTACTGAACTTAAATGCTGCCTTAGTCACTGACTCCTTCTATATTTAGCTTTACATCCATAGAGGTGGAATAAAAATGATAAAAGATGGAATTCAAGGGTAAAACATAAGGGGATGACAGAGGTTAAGACCTAGCTGGAGAAACCAGAGTCAGAGCAGAAGAGGATAGAAGGTTGAGAATTCTATACAAGCAATTTTCTCATAGGTGCAGAGTTTCTTTGGATGATCAGTGTAACATGGTGAGCACTTTGAATCTGTGCATTGACTTTATAGAACTTAAACAAGCTTCTTAGCTATAAAGAAATCTCTGAGAGATTTGATTTGCCAGATGCCAACAGAGATGAGGATTAGTGTTTGTACTATAGCCCACCACAAAATATTGCTGTTAGTTTCTTCACTTGTTTTCCGAAATTTTTCTTCACGCTCCTAGAGAATAAAGGAAAAGCATAATTATTACCTTTTGACATCTGTATGTTTTATGGTAACTAGAAAGGCATCCCTCTTCTGCATAGTGGTGAACATAAACATTTCTCCATGTGGATAAAAATGAAGGTTTGTACTTACCTGTATGGTGAGAAGCAGGCACACTGCATCCTGAAGCAGGAAGGCAAACAGAGCTTCCCTTGTTCACAGAAGATGTATTGTGCTAAACATGTTACATTAGTACAGATTTTAACCTGTTTAGGTTTCCAGTCACTTACATTTTGCTCTCAAGAGCCCTTTTGCAGCCAAATTTCTGCTTTTGGGTAACCAGTTGATGTATTTCAAACACAGTCTATCTATATAGAAAAGCAATTGGGTGTACTCTTGTTTGAAGAAGGGCTTTATGTCTGTCTTCATGGGGATATATAAATTTACACTCAGTCATTTCTTTCCCCACTCCATAAAGTTTGTGCATACAGGGCAGCATGGAAACAACAGCTGGAAACAACACTGTGGGTACCACCCACAGTGGTACCTGCCACCTGCTTGGATGCTGTGGCTGATTCTGACCAAGAAAACTCTGTTTGGAAAATCCTACTTTAAAAAGAACACCTGCTGCAATAAAATAATACCTGTTGCTACAAGCATGAGTCCACAGTGATTAATAGTTTTATGTAACTGCTTAAAAATATTTTGCAAGGTAATGGAGATTATTTTGGTTTAATATCTATAGATTTTTATGAGTTTAGTTAAAAATACCACTGCAATTGGATAATAAACCTATACTTTATAAATCAATAAGCCTATGTGCAATATTTTTAACATTCCCATTAAGGGATACACATACTCTTTCATAGTCTTGTTCTCTGGTTACGTGATGAATTTGCTCAATTAGATGCTCTAGTCTGACATTAACTTCATCCACTTTGTCTTTGGCTTGAATAGCAGATTCATCCAAAAAATGTTCTCCAACTCTGATGTCCAAGTGGATACGCTGCAAACAGAAAAAAAATGTTCTCATTGCTATATCTTCTGCTTTTTCAAAATTCCTTAGAATAAAAATGAAACAATGGATTATTTCCCCTTAAGATCATTGCAGGAAAGCTTATAAATATCCCTCCTAAAATTTGAATCAGGTGGAAAATTTGAAGAGTTTCTTAATCTTATTTTTAAATTAGTTATACAAATTTACAATGTTAACTAATGTTAGGGCATTACTTTATGCTAGTATTGATTCAACCACCATTAAAATGTTGCTGTTTTCCAAAATAGGACTGCTCATTATATTTCACATTTCATCCTAATATGGCAGAAATTACTTTTTAATAATTTTTTTTTAAATTACTCTTTAATAGTACTGTTGGAGACATTTTACAAATACACTTCTAGGTTCCCTCACAGAACTGTTTTCTTTCACATTATTTATCCAAGCTGGAATATCTCCCAATATCCTCCAGGCTGTTGTATGATCTATAGCAAAAATGCCTCAAGCCAGACAAGCAATAGAACCATAGAAAGAAGAGAAAATGGAATTTCCAATATTATGCAACTTATTTTAGCATGAATGAAAAATTCTAATAAAACTAGTAGGAGAAACTTCTCCTAGAAGCCAATTAGTACCTAAAAGAAAATAAAAAGGTTTTAGCCAAAAAAATAAACTTTAAAACCCTAGAAATTGATACTACCATAATGGAAGTTAGGTCTGTTCAGAGATCAGCCACAAATGAAGCGTGTATAGGTAGAAATCAGCTGTATAGGTAAAAATCCATTTCACAACTTGTGCTCCATTAATTTCTTTATTTTTGTTTGAAAGAATTCAGCTGATTCTTACGAAGAATATTTAAAGATTTACCTTCACTAAAGAATGTTTTTCTTTTGCTGATCTTTGTTCCTCCAGATATAATTAAAAAGGACAATATTTTCCTTTTTAATTTCTGTATTCTCAAACAAATAACATCATTTAATACTCGTGGTATTAATGTTCTCCTTCCTTGCATCTCTTGGCTACTTTTATAAAGGATGGTCAGAACTCTACATGGTGCATGTGTCATGTAAAATAATGTTAATTACTCCTATCTATACCTGCACATCCTCGGAATTATATTCATGTTGCATAGTTAACTGGGACCAGCCAAAGCTTTATCCCCCTTACTCTCTAGTTGATAAGCTCCACATTTTTTTTTGTGATTAGACCTAATTGCTTTTGCCATGTATATGATTAAATTTCCATTAATTTCTATCAATTAGCCTGTAAGAACATCTTGCTATTTCAGTATAATACTCCTACTCCAGTACTATTATTTCTGTGTTATCTACATGTTTCTAAAATGCACAGCTAGGATGAGATTTAGCCTACCTTAAACCATTTAGAAGATGTTTATATTTAGCTGGTCATTTAACTCTTTTGCCCTCAGCTGAGGAGAAAAAAAGAAACCCAAACCACTCCAGAGAGTAATTCTCTCCTGTTTCTGGGAAGCAGCAAATAAATAAATTTTCAAAGCAGTACTTATAAATTTTTTTTGCTGCAATCTGTAGAGCCATTATATCACCCCTGATGTTTTTTTTTTCTCCCAAATCTGCATTAAAACCAACTTTGCTGGAACTAGACAATAACAAGTATGCTAACATATTCTTCATTTGAATATCTTTCAAGAACTAAAATGTTACATTTTCGTTAGCAATCCAATCTAAGTTAGTGAATACATGGAATATCTTTATGACAAATGCCTGTGTTAGTCAATCTTACATATTTGTATTTTTGATCCAAATTAGTTGTTCTTATTGATCAGAATCTTTCACATTCAATGCACAATACAAACATTAAATCTCTCTATCCTTAGTCTTGCCTCTTGAATGCTAACTTTTTTAATATGAGAACAGTCTTTTTATCTCTTCATCTGCGTAATTCTGTATTTGCATTCTTTAATCACTGAAAAACATTGAATTATCTGCTAGAAGTTAGACCAACTTCTAATCCAGTTTGAAATCTCTGCTGTTGGTGAATGACTGATACTGTTACCACAAAGAATATTTAGGAAATACACCTACCAGTTTGCTTCCTGCAATCACTGCAAATCTTGTGGAGTTAGACTGGAAACAGATGATATGCTCCCCAGAGAGGTTGGATGTAAAAGAGAAGGTCCCTTGTGGCCCATACAGTTTTGACAACAGTACCTGCAATTTAGATATATCCATTGGGGTTGTAATTTATAACTACCAGTAAAATAAAGTCAAAAAACAATACTGTGAATTGGATGGAGAAAGGAACCAATTAAGCTGCTGACTGACATTAAATTTATCCAAATTTCAGAAGAGATTTAGAGAAAACAAAACAATTTTAGTTCACTGTGAGCATTAAAATGTTACAGAATTTTGCAGTGTACAAAGGCCATTGTTCTCTAAAACATTCAAAGTTTGAAAATTGAGACCTTGCCTAGGCAGGTAAATAAATTGTCCATTGCTGGAAGAGCTCAGGACCTCATGGCAGCTCAGGCAGCTGCTCTGCATGAGGGCTAGATGAAGCCTCATGGTGACTTTGACTTTGGGTTTTGTTTATCGTCAGCCCTCCTTTCTGCTGCACAAGTACATTCTCTATCGTTTTACTTCATTAGTGAATTTTGGGGTTTTTAATTTTAATTTAACTTGTTTTCTCAGTTGTCACTTTTCTTAATGCCACTGTTTCCCAAATCTGATAGTAATGCAAAAATTGTCCATAAACATAATTATCAAATATAATTTCTTTTTACTTTCATAGAAATAGTAGGGCTTTTATATCTTTCAGCATCAAAATAATTAACTAGCTGGTAGACTGTAGATTTACTTTTTCCACAGAAGTGTCTTTTTATTTTTAGATAGTGCTCCTGCCAGTGCCAGAAGTCAAGTCATAAGCCCCACAGAAACATTCATAAAGCATTTGTACCTCACCAGTAGGACTTGTGACAGTCACAAACATTCCCAAACCAGGAGCAGATTCAAGAAAGTCATGTTTGTGTATATCCCAGCGTTGTACTTTGTAATTCCCTGAATAAAAACATAGGTAAATCTGTTAAATAAAGCACAGCTTAATGTTTAACATCTTCATTGCTTTTCCAGGACAAATACAAATATATATGTATTTCATGTGCTTATGATTAATATTGCTCAGGGGCACTTCATAAAAGAGTAAAATGCAATAAATTTTTAGTACACTAGAAAATGTTCTAAACTACTACAAAAAATGGTTAATTAAGAAGAAAAACTTTCTGATTACTCCTAATGCTCTGGGAAGATTAGCCTCTAGAAGGAACACTGATACCTCCAAAAGCATAATGTGCTGTATTCAAATTACATTTTATGGATTGTCTTTCACATTTAGCATATTATTTCTTTAAAAAAAATTAATTTGGATTATCTTTTACTATCCCCCTGAAATCTTCCATTTACAGTCTTGCAGATTAATTTAATGTGCTTCTGATATATATATATGAAGTGAAATGAAACTTTAGTACATCATGAATTGTCAATTTTCAGACAGGCATTTATCAAAATAGTAACTCTCCCATTCATACGGGGAAAACTGTGCTACAGAAATTCTGATATGAATGAGTACATCAGAACGTGCAGAAGCACACATGGAAGCAGAAGTTCTACAGCTGTAGAATTAAAAAGAATTCTTTTTCTCTGGTCAGTAAAGCACTCTGAAAGCCTGCATTTCTTTGTGTGGTGGATACACACAGTGTTTGAGGACTTTAAGCATAATCCCTGCTGCAGGGAGATAGTTTCAGTGTGCCCTTTTCTGTTTTTTTACCATATTCATCAATCACAGAAATTACATTTCCAGTTATCTTTGTTATTGCATGGGTTAGATCATCATAAAGCATTGACAGGTACCTACCTACTACCAAGGTGTCGCTGGGAATATCTTCAATTATGCATTTCTCTTCTCTTTCTCCAATGTGAAAATACAAAGCAAGTGAAAAAGAAATCCAAAAGTTCATAAGAAATCCTATTAATTTGCTATTCATGTTTTTTATATATCCCTGCTGTACTGCTTTTGAAGATAAATAGTTACATACAAATGCCTATAGTCCTGTGGTTGTTCCTTGTTTGCTGCTTATCAGAGTATTTTTGAGAGAGAAAAAAAACTGTGAGAAAAGGCAGCTGGTGGTTACACATTTATAAATAAGTACAGCATGTCCTGGAGAATGAGATAACATGGAAAAGACACCTTTTAAATTCTTTTTTCTTTCCCAGCATCTAGATTAAAATTTATTTTATACACTTAGAAAAGCATGAAACTGAAAGGGCCTCTCAGGTGCTTGAGATCAGTTCCCTAGATTACTGTAGGCAACTACATTGGCTACTTCTTTCCATAAACTGCTCAATTTTCAACTTAAATGAAGTTATTATTTCCCATTATTCCAGAGCTTCACTCCTCTTTTATTATGAAAACTTTTAATTTCCATCCTGAATCATTGTACAAATGTAGACACCTGTCTAAAACCCACAGGCACTACATAAAAGAACTATAAAGAAGTCAATAGAACTTGAATAATCAAATAACATTAGTGAACATGCAAATTGATACAGATATTGCAGGGGAAAATAACAAAATTAACACTTTCAGAATAAGATCTTTTTAATATAGGAATGACTATTTCTTAGATACTTCCTAATACATTCTGTGAAGAAAGTTACAGTATAAATCAAACAGTGGTTGAGGTTCTTATTTTTATTGTTTGTACTAGTATAGATCAATGTGTATGTCTGATGACTAACTCATTTATCACTCAAATGTTCCTTGTCCTATAAATGAAGATCACTCTGTCTGAAAGGTTGGCCTGAATGGTCATTTTCCAGCAGGGAGGACCCACCCGTGGGATCATTTCCAGTCAGGAGGACCCATCTTTCCTCGTAAAATTAATGTTATCCCAATTGCATGAGAACACCTATTTTTCTTGTATCGAGGAAGAAGAGTGGACAGCCCTTCAGATTAAATGTCTGTAGATATTGAAGATCAGAATCTAAATAAAAATTTTGTGATGATAACTCCTAACTGCATTATTTCACTTCTGCAAAAGAAGGACTGATTTGTCTTTATTGCCCTTCACTGCATCTGCCATCTATGAAGTTGTCTCAATGAAGGAGTGTCTGTGTAACACTGGTACAGGCTTAGGACCATCCTGGGTTCAGTCCATTTCACAGCATGAAGTATCTTCATGGAAATTGTAGCACAAGCATTAGTTCACCTCCAAAAATCACCCATCAGCATCCCCATATTGAGAGGTTGTCAGACAAAGAGAACTGATTCCTTACATATTACTTCTTTGACTCTATATGGTTAAGGATAGAGGGATAAAAATTGCATCTCATGGCTGTTGAATCTTTAGGAATGTCAAGGGGGATGTTAGGGCTCCTTTACTACTTCAGCATTTATCGATCAGAAATAATTTTAGACTATACAGGATCTCATCATATCATTGGACTTTTGCCTCTCTATCACAGGAGATGTTGACTGTCATGCACCTGCATAAATTCTCATGCCATACTCATACCTGCAGGAAATATAGGTTTGTCTGCAAGTTGTGAGCTACTTGACCTATCATCTTTTTAGCTTTTTATTGACTACTTGTGGCTTCCAAAATTCTGAGTTCCAATGGTAGAACACAAGATATACACCCACTCTGCTCAGACCCACTGGAACAGATATATTCCTTCTGTACTTTTAGGTAGCAAATGCTGGCATAGTAGCACTGCTGGATTTCAAAGCAAACAAAAATAATTCAGTCTCCAGGTAATCAGGTCGTGCAGCATACTGAGACCTTTTTTTGTCTCAGGCATTCAGGGTTCCTGTAAATTGTCATGGACAGAACTTCTGGATACTGCAAAAATCTGAACAAGATCTGTCTGACATCAAACTTGCTACATGAAGTGTTAGATTTATTTCTTAAGAGTGTTAAATATTATCATGGAATAGTCTGGATCATTCATGACAGATCAGATATTCCCAATGTACTTCAATTGCATGGGACTGGGAATATAATAAATGAAGCTTTTTGCCTTGAATAGCATCAGATACTCTCAGATCTTTTCTTTGCACACTTATTCCATTATAGGAATTTAATTTGGTGTTGAATTTTTTGTAGGACCACAGTTTAATTCTGTAGTGATTTTTTTGTTGCTACACTTTACCATTAACGGCATCTTCCATTCTGCAAGAATATCTGCCAAGGCATCAAAGCTGATTCTTTCTAGAAAAGATTCTTAAAAAGAATTGTCTTTACAAATACATTTCAAGCTCCTTTCCAAAATGCTTTCTGATTAGCTTAACCCAGGAATTAATTTGTCTGTTTCTTTCCCTTGATCTCGTGTATTTTGAACCTCAGCATCTTGACTGCCAACCATCTGTAACATGAGATACAAGGGAAAAGGAAGGAAGAGCTTCTCTGTGTTTCTTCCTGATCCCAAAATTATTAAAGGAATTCCAAGGCTGCTAAAGCTACGAAGTCCTAGCAACATCCATGCAGGGATCATATACCTCACTAATCAGTTTAATAGATAAATACTATGAGAAATGTGCTCCATCACTAGAATGTGTTTCATTCACTATATCCACAGTCTTGCCAAGTAATGGCTCCATCCCTATGGATGGCAAAGGGAATACCTGGAATTATATTTATGGCCAAGCAATACACAGCCACCGAGGCATCCTTAAAAATTATATTTACCAAGGTCTCCTGAAGTTACAGCTTACAAAAAGCCCCATATCCAGGTAACTGGCTGGATAGGAAACCTCTGTTTTTGAAGGAAGTTGCAGTGAATATTCATGTATGTAAACACCCTAAAATAGCAAAGTTACATATCAATGACTGGAGTTTTCTGATCTGTGTTGGTCTGTTACATATTCTCTTTCTACTCCATATCCTTATCTCATCTTTTCTCCTTCAGTGTCCTTTGGAAAACTTTTGTCTCCAAGAGTTTGAGCAAACACTGGGACTCCTCATTCAAATCATATCTGGTAGAACTGAAATCACAGTTTCAGGTCATCTATGCTATTGCAAATGCAGGTATTCTTTTCCTGGGCCTGGCTCTTTATTTATTCTGGGCATGTGAAGAAGCAAAACTGTAGTGTTTAGAAAACTTCCAGGAAAGTACCTCAAAGGATTCCTTGTGGGTTTTGAGATTGTTTTTCCTAAGGTTTTGAGTTTGTTTTTCCTAAGGCATAATTTAGAATTGCATCTGATATCAGCCCAAAAACTTTATTGAGCTTAATTTGTCTCTTGACAATCAATTTGAAATAAGCTCCTATCCTCTGAGAATATTTACATTTATACCATAATATGTGCTTATGTTTTCTGATATGATGACAAATGTGTAAACACATAGTAAATAAGTGTAACAGAAAACACAGAATGGCTAAAACAAATATAAAAAGAAGGAAGAAAAATACTGATGATTAAATAACACAAAATAGTGTAGAACACTATTCCCATTATAGAGTGGAAATAGGGGGACTTAAAAAATAGCAATGGTAACAGGAATAAGTGAAACCATTTTGAACAAGAGACAACAGAGGGAATCTGAAGAATGAGAGAAGACCAGAAATTCCTACACTTAGTTCTAACAACTGTATTTATCAGCATTTACAGGACCAGTGAAGTCTAGTCTGATAAAGTTTCAAATTTATTTGTTTCTTTGCAAGATATCTCTCCTGGCAAAAAAAAAAGACAGAGAAATGTTTAAATGCTAAAGCCCTATGGAGAATACAGTGTGTTCCTTTAAGGACAAGAGAAATTATCTTATATTTGGCATATTCTGTAAAGAACTTACTCAAATCAACTCTCCTGTTCAAAACCTGTGCTGTATATTTGTAAAATTTCAGTATGCTGTAAAAGCTTTGTGAGCTGACTTTAAACTTACTCTATTGAATAAATATTATTCCAAAATTCTTTTCCTATTTGGTAGCCACAGATCTTCATAAGCCATATATTACATTCCTTTTACAACAGTTATTTGAGCATTAAAACTTGCAGTCAGGAACAGTTTCTAACATGTGTTTTGTTAGAGTTGTGCATACATTAATTTTAGGTAATATATACACAAATAGCAGCAAACACGTATAAAGAAACATTGACATATTTACTTTATATATAAGGTTAATGATATAATTTATGTTATGATCAACAGCATTAACTTTGAGATTAAAGTTGTCTCATGAGGGACACACAGCAACAATCAGTTTTTGAATTTCAGCTAATACTTTTAATTCATCGCAGATGATTCTACTACTATCCACACTTCTGATTATTTTTCTAGTAATTTTGTTGGCTGAGTGTCCTCATGGTAGTTACTCTTCTCACTTTTGAGAAAGAAAAAGACATTTTCATTTATTCAAAAGTCCCGAGACAGGTTTACTCAGTTCCCTTATTGTCTTAACCACACTGCTCACTCTGACTTTTGTAAGTAGTTTCTGAAGAAACAGACCTTAAGCAAGGTTAGAAAGACGACAAAAATGCCAATAAATTATAAAAACATAATTTAGAGAAAAAAACTATTTTCTATGTATAAATAGCTGTAGATAAACAAATTACAATATCCAAGGAGGTTATTAGTTTAGATTTAGTGATTGAAAGATTTTTACTGTGAAGTAAAAATGTGAAGTACAATGTTTCCAAATGTCTTCTTTCTGCCACTAGAGGGTACTCCAAGAACTTACAGTGTATCTGGAGGAAGGATTTATTTGGGGGTTTTTGTACTGTTATCCTGCTAAACCTTAGGAATTTAACCCCCCAAAATATTGATATTAAATAAAACCTTTCAAAACCACTCTAATACAGCTTTTCAGCAAAATAGTGCAGTGTATCCAAATTATAAAGAACATTGATTGACATTTAGTTTAGATTTATACTTATACTACTTTTAAATTATCTTAATTATTTCTTTTCTTTATTTCAGACACAGTTCTCTGGTTCACATCCTGTTTCTTCATCCAGGTTTGGACAAGGCATTCCATTATTGGCAGGCTGAAGAAGTACAAACCGAGTTCTGATTTTGGTCCCTGTTTCTCTGCAAACCCCTCTGCAGAGACCCCAGGAAGACCATTGTGAAACCTCGCAGTCCAGGGGTGTTTCTGCAACACACACAGCAAAGAGGTAACTTTATATCAAATTGTACTTCAGTCAAATACACAGTTGGAAAAGCATTAAGGAATGATCATCAAGAAGCTTCCTTTCTTATACAAAATATATGTGATTAATCAAATCAGTATGTTGTCTCATAAATTTAAAAAAAGTCTGGTTTCAGCTCCTAAACTCATTGGTATTATTGTTATTGCAGTCTAGAGCCTGTCTGAAGTATTATATCAGTACTGAAGCATATTATATCTTGAAGGAAAATATAGGATTCCTTATAAGAAAACTATGCCTAAAACGATTGTACTCAAAATACTAAATTGAAAAACATTTACTGACAATTTTTATAACTCATTTTTCTTTGCATGGCTTACTAGAACACTGGAATTAAAGCTTTTCTCTGGTTTATTTAGATATATTTATATTTCTTTGCAGGCACCTATTGTTCCTGGAGTCATTCATATGTAATTACATTTTACTTTTGTTCCAATTTGCTTCAGAAATAAAGTCCCATTTTTTATCATTAAATCATCATGCTATTTTTTGGTGTGTACACTACTCTTCCCTTTGCTAATAAGGATATTCTGTCACTAGAAGCTTTCTAATGCTGGAAGGATTTTCAATATGGTTTTCATTCAGTGCAAGAAAAGAAGTTTGAAAATCTGAAGTACTATCCATACTGTATGCTTCTATCTAAAATAAAAATCATAAAAAGTAGGTGAATATTCCTTAGCAGATTAAATTAAAATACTGGTTGTCACAGAAGTTGCATCAAAACTGCTTGCTACAGCATTTGTGGGTAAAACAGGTGTGCACAAGCCCAACTTTAAATGCCACACCAAATGTGACACTTAGAATAAATTTCTGGTATTACAGAAGTCACCACTTCTGTTGTCATCACTCATTCCTATGTTTCTAGAGGGAGTGAGGGACACCGCTTGACCTCTGGTAATTAAATCTGCCCTTTTGATTACAGAATAAATTTTTAAACAGACTGATTTACTGGTTCATATACAAGAAAGTGGGGATTTGTGATTTAAAATTATTTTTTAAATACTGTGCTTTAAATGCAGTTTTAAATTTATATCATGAACAGGACCAAATGTTCCTTTCAAATCTTATGGGAAAGACATATAACTGTAAATGAAATGTATAACACTTACTTTGGATATGTCTTGTTTGCTAGTAGAAATACATTAAACCACTATAGATTGATAAATTTTTTAAATTATAAATAACGTATTAACTGCATAGATAATGAGCTGTATTTTAATGGTTGTAAGGTGACCAGCACAGTGCTAGAGACATGCAATCTCCAGACTTTCTAGAGAAGCTCCTGGAACTTGGTAACTCTCTTGGGAATACATTGCTCCCTTGGAGCAAATATTACATTAATTATATATTTGTTAATTCAGAGATTTGAAAATCACCCTTATGATTGACTTGAGCTAGTAGTCTTCATGTCTTCCTACCTATTCAATATTATTAGCTGATATTTTTGAGAAAATGAAAATGAGAGAGAACTTTGTTTTTGTTATCAGGATTTATGTTTCTATTAAAAATATGTCCAAATAATTTGAATTATATCAATTTTTATTGCGCATAACTGCCAAACTCTGACCCAGAAAGAGACAACAATAATGGTTCTTGGCTTCATTGTCAAGGATGAATATTTACTTCAAAGTTGCAAAGAGTTTAGGAATGCTGATTCTGATTGAGTGTCATTTGTTTCTTATAAAATTCACTTATAAAATCATACAAAGGCTTGGGTAGCTCTTACTCTGGATAGAGCCCAGTCCTTTGAACCACAGCTGAAATATGCTATCCCTTACTTATTCTTTCAGGAATTCTCTTTTATGATGACTGGCTTGTTTTATTTCCCATTTGTGAGTCTGGAGCTCTTCCTATGCAGATAGGAGAATATTCTGCTTGATCACCTGTTTCATCCACATCACCTGCCAGATTTCCACATACTTCTGAGTGAATGGAAATAACAGAGTTGAGAACATTTACTTTGTCACTTACCTGAGACAGTGTCTATTATTTCATTGCTTTTAGCTGGAAGATTAATAAAAGGTGCAGAAAGACCTAGCTGGCTTTTCTTTAATTTCACCATTATTACTTGAGCAATTGGTGGCAAAATTTTGAGTTTGGGATAATAAAATGAGTTTGCTGGGTGACTTGGAGAGGAACAAGTGATCTGTGAAATAAAAAGGAGAATATTAAAAAACTAAGAAGGTAACTGTAAAGTCATGTTTGTAAATCATGCTAATACTTTTTGGCAAATAATTTGCATACAACCAGTTTATATGAACCTCAGTTCACATAACTATGCTGGTCAATCCAAATTTTTAATGCAGGGCACTTGACTGGGTACAGGACTGTGGTAGGAAGTCCTGCAAACACAGTAACCGATGAAATGATTTAACAGAGAGAACTGGATATTATTACGAGAAAGCATAAGTATTAAACAATAATATTAGGTGTGCTATAGGAGCTGTCATATGGCTATGAGAGGCCAAATGCTTCTCTCTTCCTTTTCTCATAGGAAAAGCACAGCATTTGTTCCTAGAAGAACTCACCTTTAAGAAAGGATTAAGTGAATACTTAGAGTATTCAAAACATTTGAATTTAAATCCTTCAATTGCCACCACTCTTAAATGGCTAAAGCAAAGTGTGAGGCATAGAGAGGATGAAACAAGCAAAAGAGATTGAAAGCAGTGTCACCACAGTGAAGTTCTCTGCTTTCTTTTAGGTCCTTTCCCTCAAATGTCGCAGTTTCAGGTTTCAGCAGTGCTTTCAATTGAAAACTCCTCCTCACAGCAGTATTCACTACTAAGAATTTTCCTGGTTAGATTCACATTTGGTGATGTCAGGACTTTTATGAGTATTTTCATTTTCCTGGCACTTTAAGGATCATTAAATATCATCTTAAAAATTGTTAGCTTTTCCAGAAAATGTAGACACAAATTCTCATGAACCATTTACATTTACCTAATAAATTTCAAAGATACAGAAGATAAAAAAAAAGCTGTAGATTTATCAGCTGTGTAATAAATCCATATACAGAGAGGATCAGCACTCTCAAATGCTGAAATTAGTTTCACAATTATAAAATAGTTATTTTTTAAAGGGAAGACTCAAAACATATCAGTATGAAGTACTAAACTGTGTCCATGCACTTACCTCTGTAACTGTGTCCTGTGGAATAGTGGCAAAGTTTGGGGAGGAAAACGTGAATCCACTATCAGTTCCAGCATCATATGGAAATAGATCTACTGATACTTCATCCATCCAGTGGTCTCCTTCACAGAGATTTAGACTGTCAATACCCACAAACCAGTCGGGGCTTGGAACAATTCGTACAACAAACGAAACCTAATGAAACAAAATTATCCATCAGCATTGCATCACTTGCTTTGGAATGCTTTAGTCCTGCCTGTAATTTTATAGTAATTTTAACTCAAATTCTTGAAATAATGTAATTTTGCTCTTCTACTCTATAGAAGCTGTACAGTGGTCCCTGCAATATAACATGTTTTTTAGTAACTCTTTTTCATTATATTGTTCTTACAAATGAGAACTCAAATATTTAATTTTGGCTGCTGGTAACATAAAATAAACTTCTGAAATGAGTAAGTACTTTTACTTACTAAGGGATGTCTTGGATGCACTTCTAATTCAGTAGAGGTTTGTCCTGTACCACTGGAAATTGCAGGAGCCGAGAAGATTCCATGTACACTCTGAATTTTCTCTCCAGCTTCTTCTATTTCTTTCATTAATGCCCAGGCTTCACCCTTTTCAGCAAAATCACGTACACCATTGCTGGCATATTCATTTTTTTTCCACATGCTGTAGTCAGAACTATGAGTAACACCTATTTGAGTGAATACATGGCATGACATAAAAGTCTGATTTAGAATGTCCCTATTCCTTCATTTTCTCTGTTTTATTTCTGAGGTTAAAAAAAATGTGTATAAAATTGAGTGAACACTAAAACATTTGGCTTATCACTGTTTCTTTCAGCTGCAGCCAATTGAAAACAGAAGTCAATTGAAAACAGTTGTAGATTTTTGAAAACATTGTGGATACTTCAATATCTGCATTCATTCTTAGTAACTTTGGCTTTTTTTTTCCTTTTTCATTACTTATCTTACATAACTATTAAGAAAAAAAAAAAGATCACAGAGGTCAAGTGGCTTATCTGCTCTTAAAACTGTGCATACTTCACTTACCTAGCAAGGATGACCACTGTGCTGGGGGCCTATAGAGTGGGTACTGCTTAGGGAAAGCAGTTTGACTCCATTTCCCTGTGAAGATTATCCTGTACTTAGCAAGTTCCTCTGCTGTGCAAAGAGCATCCTCCCCCACAGGCAGGCTGCTGGAATAACCCAGCATTGTTACAAGCACTGTCCAGAGAACTTTACAGGACCAGTAGACAAACATCAAGTTTTCCATTCCCTTCCACACAAAAAGAAAGAAAAAAGTGTTAGCCATATTAGTCACTCGAAACTCAAAATTTAATAACAGTTACCTAATAAAATATAATGTGGCATAAGTTATAACCACAGAGAAAGCAGATATCTGAAACACTAAAAATTGCTATGCTTCTGAAAACATTACTATAATGCTTTCAGATTTGTTATTTCCGTGGTATATACTACAAACCTGTAACTTTACCTGAGACAAGTGATTCTAATAAAAATGAAAATAAAAATATCTTATCCTTGTCCATAGTACTACCTCAGAGAAAAATCTGTTTCTGATTTTCTTTTGAAATCTGATTAGAGACACATCTTGATTTAATTAGAGTAGCAACTGTTTCTGTGGAAAACATTAGTGGTATATTTATTCTTCTAAAGATTAAATTGCGGGTTACTTTGCCAAAAGAAATGATTTATTTTAAATTTGTGTTCTACAAAGGCTGTTTTATAGCATAACATTTAAAGTCAAATAGATTTCATATTTATATAAATTACTTTGCTGTCATAATGTGAATTAAAACATTGTAATTCCTTTAGATTGTTTAAACTACACTGTTTTTAAAAATTAGTATTTTTTTAAAGTTACTGTCATAGGTTGTGCAGATTTTGTTTTTAAATTAACATTGTAATAGCTTCAGACTGTTGAACTCAACCAATTGTTTAAAATAACAGCCTTAAAAACTGATTTTTAAATGTCTTTGTCCTTTGAGAAAACTATACAAACTTAAGTAAATCACTAGTAATATATTATTTTTTGAAAATAGCTATGAATACTCACTAAATATTCCTCTGGAGCACTGGTAGGGGGAGAGCACCTGCTTTTGCTGGCAGCTGAGTTGGTCTGCAAGAGAAGACAGTAGGAGTCTTGCTATTTATGCCTGAAGAGGGTCCCTTTGGTCCAACAATTACTGCAATCTTTAGACTTTCCAGGTTTGCAAAAATCGTGCCATCTTCTTGTTTGCAATCCCTCTGGATGGACTAGCAGAGGTTTCCTGTCTGTCAGCTGGTTCAGATTCCTTATCAGAAGACTGAGATGCCGAAAAGACAAAATGCTTTTAAAAAATACCTTGGATTCTTAGTAACAGTTTGAGTTTTCTGGTGCCTTTACAGTTCTCTGCTCTTATTAATGCCTCCAAGCTATACAAATGAACTGATTCCAACACTGAAATAGTTCTAGTGAATACTCTTTAAATGAGAAACATGTTTTCTTGTAAGTTTTATTGTCTGACAGATGCTCCTTCCAAACATTTACAGAGAGCTTGCTCACTCTCACACACCATATGTATGTGTTCAAATAAAAGGGGTGAGGCAGCTAAAAATGTCAAGAGGAAAAAAAGTTACATTTCATAATTGCACATACTCAGACTGTGTCTCCTGCAAATATGAATTAATTTAAAGTAGTACAGTGTATATTTTTGTGTGTACAGTACTGTATGCTGAATGATGAAAGGGCTCTGTAACATTGTGGTTTCTTTGGAAAGAGTGGTTTTGGGAAGCTCAGAGATTTTTCTTAGCTGTCTTCAGAGTGAAAAACGCCAAATAAAAATCTCATTATTACGGTTAAATCATACATCCTCTATAGCACAGTATATATACCTACATCACTAAAAACTTAAATTGTTTATGAAAACATAAGCATTACAGAGTGACCCAATTAAAAATAATATTTAATCTTCATTTTAAGTTATTTTCTCCACCACCTTTCAAATAAGGGAAAACAAAGGACTTTGTGCCAAACCTGTAAGGTGAACAAATGCTATTGTGGCTAATCATCAATTCAAAATTTTACAGTGAACCATGAAAATAGTTTATTGAGTTTTCTTTAGAAATTGTGAGGAATGTCACTTAAGTACTTCCCCAGATCTCTAACATGATGGTGCAGCATATGGGAAAAGACCCAAACAAACCCAGTTATTTTCCAGATGCAGCTCCCAGGGCATCACAGGTTAAGCCCACACCACACAGCTTTAGTGACAGACTTTTGTCCACCAAACAACATGTCTGAGCTTTGTGGCACTTTTAACTGGAAACTTCCCTCCCACCCCCTGGTAAATCCAAGCCAGGAGGTGAATAAACTGGGATGTCTGGATGGAATTTCTACCAATTATTCTGCTGACAGAACGGAATCTATTGCAAGTTTCAACATAGATGGCTACAGCACCTATAGCCACAATTCTTCTGTATCTGGGTGGATGTGGGAATCCTGTAGCAGGTTACAGCATTTAGGCATGGACATGCCCTTTATTTCCAAGGTCTCATCCTATCTTAATGGTAGATTTTCTATAATTGATTTCTCTTCCAGGAGCCAGACTCCACTAAGAAAAAGAGCAAAGAGCCTTCATGGATACTTTTATACAAGTTCTTTGAGTGTTTGTTGAAGGATGATACTTGAATTATATCCAGCTCACTCTCTCCTATGCACAGAATTCCAGATTCACAGGTTTCTTAGAGATTTTAATTTAATGACATCCAGCCCGTGTAACCTGCTAGAACTACACAAAGATCCCACAAATTTATATTGCTAAGTGTATTGTTAAAACTACTTAAGGCTTGCCTATTTGTTATTAAATAGCCTTAAACTTCTGTAGGTTTTGTTGTCTGTCATCACAATTACTGAGCCAGTGAACTTCACATACTGAAACCTACTGTGGCACTGCCAGGACAACATGTAAAATGAGAACAAAGCAACTAGCTCTGGATCTAGCACAGAAATATTTAATTTATCACAATAGCATTTTCCTTCTGATGATAAATTGCTGGCAAAAGGCACATCACCAGACTAGATTATTCTGGTTCCATGACTACGTGTTATGAATGTACCCAGGAATGGGACAATACATACAGGCTGCATAACTTGGCACTGGACCTTTCCCAGTTTACAATAAGGGTTTTACCATGACAGATTTCTCATGACTAAATTCTTCAGGACCTAGAGCCTCATTCTTATCTTTGCTGAATTCATAATGAAATTGTTGGGCAAAATACTGTAAATTTATTTAATTATCTTGTCTCCCTATCCCCTGCCCCCTAAGGCTGACTGAAGAGAGAAAAAAAAAAAAAAAAGAAAAATGCAGAGTAACGTTGTCAGAAAATCCTAACTTGAAGACTCACTGTCTTATTTCTTTAAATAGAATCTGTGCTAAGCATAATCAGTCTCTGACATTGTGAAGGACATCAAAACACCAAATGTGTCTCGTAGATGGGAAGGAAAAGAAAGAACAGAAAAAAAGCAAATTTCCACTCAATGGATTACTTTCATGGCTGGGAACCACAGATGCCAAATTTCTGTGGGCCAGCAGTAGGAGAAAAAAATGCTGTGGGCTCAGAACCTATGCTTGCATTCCTTCTTCAGTTTTTATTTCCCATTAGGAAGCTGCTGAGAATTCATGAAAAACTGGAAAAAAGAGTTTCCCTTTAAAAACAAATTTGCCTGTACAATAAATGTATTTTTTCTTTCTCTTTTTCAGCAAAATAGCTTTTGTTCTTCAAATTTGTGTCTCTTCTGGTACACCTATTTTCTATCCACATATGTACCTCTACAGACCCTGAATGCTGGAGGGATTAGTCATACAAAGCTTATTTTATTTAAACATCAGTGCCAAAGTGTGCCTTGGGTTAAATTTTGCTTGCAGAAGTGTGCAACTTCTGCTAGTTCTTGTCAATATGACAACATTTTTACAGTTCCTGCAGTCTTTACCAAGATTCAGAGGACAAAAGCTGGAAAGTATAAAACAAAAATGGTGTCTAGATACTTTTAGTTTTTAAGTGTCAGTCACAACTTTGTCAAAAATAGCAAAAAATAATTAAAGAAATGAGAAATCAAGAAAAAAAACTAGTAAAAAATGCTATCATCAATTTCGTGTTGCTCTGGAATCATTTACACTGTACTAAAACATTTAAATGAGCAAGTTCAGGCTATCACACAGGAATATAGCACATTGAAATCATATAAATTCCATTTTGATTTGTCAGGGAATAATTTAGCCCTTTTTCTGGCAAGCAACCAGATTGCCATGATTAGTTATGACTTTTCTGTTAAACTGTAAGATTAAGAGAAAGGAAAATTTACCAAAATTACTAATCTGAAGTTAGTTTGCTCAGATTTACTCAAAACAGAAGCTCCAAAAATTTTGTATTTATATTCCTGAGGTGGCAACACACATTTCAGTTTTGTAAAACAATTTCCATTCTGCTGATAAGGACTATATGTGGAACTCTGATATTCACAGGCTGCTTAACATGATTATGACTAGCTAGAATCTCTTTGTCTACCAAGAAAAACATAACATAGTATTACTTAAGGAGGATTACACAGCCATACTTTCTCTCCTGTGGTTGCCATGGACACATATATAATTATGGACACTCAGCAATGCCAAAGGTTTGCATTCAGTCAAAACCCTCTGAGCTCTAAGTTGTAAAATCTCAGGACCAGAGTGGGAAGCAGCAGAGTGTTTTATGATGGAGAAATTGTGGTGTTGGTTTGGGAGCTTTTACAAAAGAAAGGGTTTACATAGGAGAGTAAAGTATTCTTGATATTGGATGGTGCAACAGTAGTGAAGGCAGCTTTAATCTTTATTAATCTTTTGGAAGAAAAATTTACTTTGCAGATTAAGGTACCTAAAGTAAGTGCAAACATACAAACTAAATATGCCACTATATATAATGGAGGTCTAGTTATTTTAGCTGATAGGATCTATAGAATTCATCCTTTAATCCATACCAATATTTGACCAAATTAATAACTGATGAGCAGTACTCAGGTCTCCACTAACTGTGTTGATAAGCTCTCCATTGGTCCTACCTCCCATGGAACCATCTAAGTAACAGATCTATGCATCTCTGTCTTTACTCAGGGCTCCCTGAGAATTCAAGCCAAAATAAGGAAAAGAATAAGGAAAAATACCAGTCTTCTTGACAACAATGACACTCATCAGCATCAAATCCTTTTCTGTCATCTTCTGCATTCTTCTGTCATTTGTATTAAAATACTTCCTTAGTACTGATACACCTAATATGTGTATCATATGTGGCCCAGCTAACCAAGTCAAAGTCCCCCATGACAATTACCAGAGGCTATGTTTCTCTTTTGTATTCTCTAGTACCCAATGTGTTATGACTTTTCACAATAGTCACCTTCACCAGAAGTTGATTTCCTAATCTATCGTTTATCATACAAATGCAGAAGTTGTCTTCCACTGTAAGGTCAGAGTCATATTCTAGTGTTTCACAACAGTCCCTCAGCATACTATGTAAAGTTGGTCATTCTTGGCTCTCACAAATGCTTGCTGATGCCCTAACCGCCAAGGTCATCTATCCAACTCCTCTGTAGCACACAAGGCATGAAATCTTGTAATCGCCCTTATGGGTAAAGAGGAGTTATCTTGGCAGCAATGAACTCAGTTGGAAACAAATAATTTAAATCCTCTCTGCCGTCTCAGCAACTAAATCACAAATTGGGAGCCTCTTTCCTATGCTTTTTGTAGGAATGAAGAAGACTCACGGGGACTACACACCCAGAAATTCCTTTTATCCTGGACTTCATCATCATTCCACCCACTGCACACCTGGCAGCTGGTAGTGCCACTGCCTCTGTGTTTCCAGAGGCCTTTGCAGCAGGATATGGGAGAAGGAATTCATGCTACCTTTTTATCCACAAAACCTCCACAGATCTGAGGAAAAAACCCCAGCTTCTTTGGCCTGTTCATCAGAAATTTGGAGCTGGGGATGAGAGTCAGCTTTCTGAGCACTGTGCTAACCTGGGGCATTCCTACACCAGCAGCTTTAGCTCCCTGGACTGCATAGCCTGCAGGACTCAACAGGACTCTGGAACAAGTAAAATGTTTAGGAAATGCTGAAGGCAAATCTTGCAGACCTGAGTGTTCAATCTTTCAGAGATCCCTGCTTTTAAATTACTTTAGATATCTGCAGGAAAACCTATTACTGAAATAAAAATTGTTCTGAAGGGAATTTAATGTGTATTGCACTACTGTTTCATTGGAGTAGAAGACAGGGTATTTTTGTGGAATTGCACACACAGCACATACAATGTAAACCAAAAATGAGAAGTTTTTTGACTACCATATTAATTCATTCTGTCATTCTTCAGTAAGACTGAATAGACAGCCTGTGTAGAAATCCCTGTGGTCATTTCAGTGTGGTATTTTGCCACTTTTAGATTCTTGTTCCACTGTTTCCAAGAAGTTTAGGATTTTTTTTGTTGGACTTCATTCTTTTCACATGCTTTTGTTGCTAGTGGAATTGCCATTATTTCTAAACCTTTCTTGTTAGTAAAATCGATGGTTTTCTTTGATATGATAGGGAATGTTTAATACAGCTGTCTATGCAAAGGTTTAAGAAGAGAACTGGCTATGGAGAACAGGGCAAAACTACAGCAGCATAATTAAAAGAATAAAAATTAATTCTCATTTTGTGAAAAATATGGATTGCATCTTCCAGCAAGTCCAATCCTATTATATCTTTCAATTCATTTCTAAAGTGAAATGAGCTTGTGCATTAACATTAGTACTTCTTGTTTGTACTTCATTGAATTTCCACTGGAAAAAGATTTAAACACTACAAAGCTACTTTTCAAGGTGTTGACTTTCTAAGATCAATTTGATGCTTTCTTTGCCTTGTAGAAATGTCAGTCCTTTATGGCAAGACTGTAGAAGCCTATCAAATTATATTTCTGAAGTAGCCACCATCAACACCACTCTTAGCTTATATTATGTACTGCTTCACAGTCAGTTTTCTTGATTTATCTTGTAATTTTTTCAAATATCTTAAATCTATTGAGTGACAGCTATGGAGTTATTAGAGTTACATCTTTAATTCATATGAATAATGGGGTACTGAAAAAAAATGAATTGTTCTTTTCTGGGAACTCATCCATACATCACAGTTTGCACATAGCTCTAGTTCAGTAAAAGATCCATTAATTGCCACCACAGCTCAGTATCTTTTTTCCCCACCCCAAGACTTCTGAGGAGTCAATGTAGAATAAGGGTTGCATTGGAATGAGGAGTTGTATCCACTGTCAGAGTGGTACCAAATTTTTGGGACCAAGGTGTAATTATTTACCTTTCCACAAAAATTATATAGAAAAATCAGTAAAACTTTTCTGCTTACATGTGAAATTCTGTCATCATTCCTTAGCTTGGTTAAGAACAGGACTAATCACATTAAGAAAAACTAGGAAATTCCAGTTTAATGACAGCTGATGTATAATAGGTTATGTCATTCAAGGGCATAAGAAGATCTTAGAGACTGCAAGCATTTGCAGTGTTTCATTCAGCATTCATTAGACCTCATCTAGAGTGTTTTATCCAGTTTTTCGACCTCACTTAAACCTCCAAACAAGACAGATATTGATAAACTTGAGTCAGCTCACAGGAAGTTTTGTTCAGCCTGGAGAAGGGAAGGTGATCAAGGCAGACTGATCATAGCCTCCCTGTGCCTTTAAGGAGGTCATCAGGATCACAGAATCACAGTATTACAGAATCACAGAATCACTAAGTTGGAAGAGACCTCCAAGATCATCGAGTCCAACCCCTGCCCTAACACCTCAGCTAAACCATGGCACCTAGTGCCACATCCAGTCTTTTTTTAAAAACACCCAGGGATGGTGACTCCACCAACTCCCTGGGGAGACAATTGCAGTACTTTATCACACTTTCTGTAAAATACCTTTTCCTAATATCCAACCTGTATTTCCCTTGGCACAGCTTAAGACTGTGTCGTCTTGTTCTGTCAGTTGCTGCCTCGATGCTTCACAGTAGTGGGCATTGGGTGGCTAAGGGACAATGGGTACATATTGAGGCAAGAGAGGTTCAAACTGGATATAAGGAAAAATGTTTTCACCATCGTAACATCAAGCAGTCAAACAGTGGAGCAGTTGACCCAAGGATGCAGTCTCCCTCCTTGGGGGCTTTAAGATGTGTCAGGAGAAAGGCATGAGCATCCTGATCAAATCTCAAAGCTGACCCTGCTTTTAGCAGGAGATTGGATGAGACACCTCCTGAAGTCCATTATAACCTGAACTATCCTATGATCTCATATTACGAAGAAAATTTGTTTCTGATATTACTTCAATGCTTCAGGTAACAGCAAGAGAATTCTCACCTGTCTAATAATTTCAGAGGTTCTCTCCACATCTGAGATTTATCTTTCCTAATAAAGGGAATGTGTTGTAAAACTAAAGTTTGTAAAGGGGGACAATGTAGGGCTGATGATGGGAATACATCTACACCATACAATGGAATTCAGTGCAGAATTCCCTGAGTTAGAATGAATCCATCTCTCTCCAAAACTCAGTATACTAAAGTTAAATGTGCATGGAGAATATGGAGTGAATTAATTGCCTGAGAGGTGGCATCTTTGCATTCAGAAAGAGGGTGATAAAACACAGTTGAGTTTCTTTTGGGTTCTGGGGAAAACCCCTTCATATACACATTGTTCTATGGCTGCAGCTTCCACAGAGGCAATTATGTGCTTTTTGGAGGGTCTCTGGCTAAAACACAGATATGACTATAGAGAACTAAATCCATGCCAAAACAGAGTTTATTATGGGATACTTCAAGTCTTTTGTGACCTCCTCACAGTAAGTAAGCATGCTGTTTTTGCAATCTTTTATAAATGTTGTGAAACCAACTTGTATCAAATGGATGTTCTTAATTAACAATACTCTATCACTATGCTGCCAGCCATCCTCATTTAAACCCTTTGAGCTGTGAGCTTATCATAGATACATTGTGTTGCATATAGAAATACTTGGGTTTTTTACTTGCCACTATACATATCCCCAGTGCAGAGAAAGAAACTTTCAAAAGATCAGACAACTCTGACAGCAGAAAAGAGGTAGCTTTCAGGGCATGCATACCCAAGAGCACAGAAGTTTTAAAAGTATTACAGAGCAGCAGAAGCAAGACTGTTAACTGTAAGACATCATTGTTTCTGACCACAGGCTAATATCACTTGTCTACAACTAAAAATTTGCTCTTCCCTAGAAATATTGAATTAAATAAAATGTTCTATTCAACCTTTGGTTTTCAACAGAACTCAGAGGAATGCAAACTGTAAGAACAAATATTTTCTAAATCAGTACTTTTGCCAGCATTGAAGAAAGTGAAATTATACTTAAAAAAAAAAGAGTTTGCTGTTTCGAAACTGAAGAAAGCATGTGATTAAATGATGAGTTATATGATTTCTTGCCATTTTTACTGCTGTTTCAAATCTCTGCATTATTAATAAGTGCCTAAGTGTGAATTTTATTTATCAATATTACAGTGAAAAAGTGAACTCTACAAGATGACAAATTTAAGTTTTCTCCATTGTATTCTGCCCTAAATACAAATTAGGGATAAATTGATATCAATTTATATCTCAGGAAACTTTGCTGCTCATTTACTTCTTTTGCTTCTAAAACTAAATCAGTGTCAAGCACCATTCTAGGACACACTGTATTGCTAGAAATGCTTGAATGGATTTTTAATTCTGAAGCACTGGTATAAGTATGAATTAGCATCAATAGAAACACTCTGCAATTATGTCAATGTGAACATAATCTGAATCTGACCCATTCTTTTAAAAGACATAAAGCTCATATTGTAATTCCTTTTGTCAACAGAGAAGTCATTGCCCAGATCACATTTTAATTAACCACCCTGAATTCCCTTTGCAGATTCAATTAAGGAAAGAGATTATTCTTCACTTCTTGTCCTAACCTGTCCTTCAAAGTGACAGTGCAGTTTACTGATATATTATCAATTATGGATTCTGAGGAAGTATTCTAGGAGTTGTTAGGACAACATTTCACAATTATGAATAAAATTTATTATTAGAAAAAAGGGGGA
Organism: Toxostoma redivivum; assembly: GCA_013397375.1. Classification (NCBI taxonomy): domain Eukaryota; kingdom Metazoa; phylum Chordata; class Aves; order Passeriformes; family Mimidae; genus Toxostoma; species Toxostoma redivivum. Next base: position 467,292 of record VXBI01005818.1, on the reverse strand, counting down.
AAATTACATTAAAATGTTACAGTTACCCTTAAAACTAAGGATAAATAAGCATAGAACTGGGGAAGGACTTCAGTAATCATCTACACACTTTGCTTTCTTAGTCCTCACATTTAATTTTCTATATATGCAGTAATAGCCCTGTGCAACAGTTTTGACATTCCTAACTGTCTCTAGAATAGCTGAAATAGAAAAAGACAGAAGAATCAAGGCCAGAAATCTGAAAGCATTGATTTACTCATCTGAATAACAGGCCCAATACCCTGTAATGAGTGAATTGAATCATAAATGTTTTGTGAATATTTTCATTCCATTCAATAAATATTCAATAATATAGATCAATTTATTTTCTAGAATCGCAGGATCACCTGTTGGTAGGGACCTCTGGAGATCTCTTGTCCAGCCTCTTATTCAAAGCAGGGCTGTGACCTAACCAGGACAGGCCATCTCTGCCTTTGTCTGGCTGAGTCAGGGCTTTGCAGTTCGTGAAAAGCACCAAGGTTGGAGATTTCCTCCACCTCCCTGGGTAACCAGTTCCAGGGGCACACCACATTCCATGGGAGTGTTCCTCCTCAGCAGACTGAACCTCCCAAGGTGCATCTATGGCTGTTGTTCCCTTCATCATCTGTCAATACTGAGGGGAGAGCAGATTCCTTGTTTGCCTTGTTGGCCACTCCACTGATTAAATATTGTCAGAAATTTGCCAACAACTCCCTGTTTCATCAAGTGCAATATGCTTAAAGCACGCTGTAGCATGATATAAAGAAAAGGCTTCTACGTTTTTTCAAGTGTGGATCCTCTGCTTTTTCCCAGAGCCCTGAAGTCTTTCTCTTGGATTTCTTTCCCAGACTTTGATTGTTACCAATAATCTCTTTAACATATTTCTTTTCTGTCTCATGTCCTTATTTTCATGCTCACTATTTTGAAGACTTTGATCATCCCCACCCATAAAAAATACAGCTATTTTTCCTTTAATAATTATCCCAGTGTTATAAGAACTGATGTAAATACAAGCAGTCCTTTCATTACAGCTGCAGGCAAGTAGATCTTTCCTGATTCTTAGCATGAGGTGCTACTTTTACAAATACTAACAATAGTAATAGCAGTGCCTGTTTTTATCCCTACAAGAATAAAATAAAATAAAATAAAGAAATGTATTTCTCATGACAACAGTTTGTAAAATCTACTCCAAAATTCGTAGTGATTTCAGAAGGAATGTTATGTTATATGGACATTACCTCACAAATCTCAAACTATTATCACAGGAATCCCATAATTTCACAGTATCAAATTCTTTCCACAACTTTTTTATTAAATATATCAAGAAAGTCCCATCACATACAGCAAATCAGGTACTCAGAATTATACTTACTGCCAGCCATTAATCTCTCACCCCAATCCATTAGCACTTCAGCTAGATAGTGTAATTCAACAGATATTAACAAAGCAAAGTATGGTGCAGATATATTACTCTATAAAGGTGATACAGACAGGATTTAGGTTTGCTTGTACAAAGTATGTGATACTTGAAATTAAATTCATGTTCAGTGACACTAACAATTATACCAAACAGGAAAAGAAAAGGGTTAAAAAAAAAAGCATAATTCTTTATGCTCAGTTTACAAGGAGATCAATATTTTTTGTTGATTTTTTGGTTGTATAGTTTATGCCTGGATTGCACTAGGATAGCTTGAGGATATATAGGACAGCAGAGAACTTGGGTAACTCTATGGGAGCCCACACATCCTTGAGTTTGGAATTTTGAACCACATATTTTATAGATAAATTACATTTTAAACAGAATAGAAAATATATGTTGTTTACAGCGTGTATTATATGATAAATGCTTTCTTGGAAAACTGAAATGTTTGAATTTAGCATCTAGAGTTAGAAAAGCAGTCAAAAATTGAGGGAAACAAAACCAGAATTACACACAGCTCTTAAATCTCTTGTACTAGCTAAGACAAGTTGTCATCACTAATTAGATCAACTTCAAGAGATTAAACACCAAGCTTATTTTTCCATGGTGTCTAGTCCATTATAATAGCTATTTGTCTCCTTCTACCAGCAGGACTGGCCAAATAAATTACACCAGCCATAATTTTCTAATGTTTCTTTAGTCTTTTCTGAATTAGGAGGAGAGGCCCGCAGTCCCAGAAAGCTTGTATAAAAACTTTTGCCTTTATGGGGTTTTGATGGGACTCTGAGGAGGTCTGAACCTTGAAGTAGGACCAATTTTATATGCAGAATGAGCACCTCCCAAACCATGAAAGTAATTCTAACCTCGATGTTCTGTTACAGCACAGACATCCCATTAAAATACACCAAGTGCAGATCCTCTGGATGGTGCAGATAAACAGAAGTTTGGAAAACAAATCTTCTCCCTGTATTCTATTTCCTTTCAGAATGAGCTCTCCTTCCAGATGCTCTGGAGCCCAGCAGCTTGCACTGCTTCCTGGGTTGCAGCCTTCACAGTGTCCCTCTGGGTCTCTAGGAATGTATCCTCTCCTTGACCTCCCAGCCTTGGCCCTGGATCTGCTCCTTTGCAACAGGCAAGACATGTGCTTTGTCAGGAGTCTTTCCATGTGCATGCAGACATTGTAATCTCCTCCTTTTCCTTCCCACAGTCCACCTGACCCAAACTGCCACAGCCAGGAAAAGTGGGGACAGCCCTTCTGCTGTTCCGTCACACCCATTCAAACAAAGCAAGAAGAAAAAAAAACCCAACAACCCCAAAATAGAGACTAAGCCAAGAAGAAAAATCTAGGTTTTGTCATTTGTCAGGCAAAAAGCAGTCAAAATTGGAGGCAGTCTGCAGTGCCTCCATCCAAACTGCAAAGCCTTTCCTGGTTTCTGGTTCAGATGTGCACCCTTTTCATTTTCCTACCTTGAATAAGACTTGAAGTGAGACGTGGATTCATCATCTCTCTCTAGGCCCCGGTTTCTGGGGACACAGGATGCAAATATATGAGCCAGAGTGGTTCAGGCTTCTGCACATCCTCATCTTTCAGAGTGTGGATTACACTATCATAGTCCAGAATACGAATGATATGACAACTTGTATTAGGCAGTACAGAAAAGAGCAGATGGATAGATCCTACAAAATAATTAAAATATGCCTACCTCTTGTCTGATCTTTTAGTCACCTCTCACAGCTATTGATTAATTGTCTGTCCAGCTCAAGGCACTGCTACCTGTTGTCACAGCATCTGACTGCCTCCTAAAATAATGAAATACAAGATTGATTCTAATCTGTGCACATGGAAAACAAAGCATAACTTCAGAAAGTTTCTACTTCAGAAAAACTCAGTCAAAGTGGTGGCTATTACTAAATGTAGCATTTTGTAGGAATATATATGAGTTAAAGTTCTCACCTGAAGCAGGAGCAGTCTCTGGGATGTGCCAGAGCAGTCCGTTGGATATCAGGAGAGAAAATAAACAAGAATCAGGAGCTGAAACTTTTTGGTAATAAGAATGGCTCTCCCATAACCATCCCTTATCTTTTTTTGTACGCTCAGAAGCCTTCATGGTCTCTGTCAGATTTCAAAAACTGTATCAGTTAGGATAATCTGCACAAAACTGATGAATTCCAAATCCCATTTTCTGTAGTTTATCAGCTTCAACTTTGATTAATGTCAGAGACCTTAGTTCTGCTGGGGTTCACCGTGGCCTGTGTGATGCTGGTCCATACCCTACTCCTCACTGCTTCAGCTTTCCATCTGTTTTGTGTTATCTTGTGCACTCAATATGTAAAGTAGACACATCCTGTCTTTACAGCCTTTCTGGTGGAAAGGCTTTTTCCTTGCTCATGTTTCCTTCAGATACATTGTAAATTCATTCTGAAGTGACCTTTAAAATCCATTCAGACCTAGTAGGTTTTATCCATTGTAGCAAACAACTTGGCAGATACCAAGTCATTCAAGCCCAAAATGTCAAAGATCAATGTATTTTTCTACAGAGAATTTCCATATGCTACATGTGTGATTTTTCACTGAAACCCACTGTGGTACTGCCATTATGAAACCATTGATAGCATTTAGAATATTTATCAGCTTCTATCAGCCTTTAATGAAACAGATTTCCAACTCCAACCTTTGCTTTTTAACAGCTTTCATAAACTTCATACATTTTTGGGGGGATAAGGACCATTTACCAAAAAATTAAATTAGATCCCCATAGGTAGATTTTCCAGGATCTGTAGACATGTTCATTTCACTTCCCATTTCTCAAGGGAAATTCGAGACAGAGGCTTCAGAGATCAAACTGGAGAACATAGAATGTGTCCCACGTGTTAGTATTCAATAAAGGGAGACAGGATTTTTTTTAGCGAAATTACAATAGAAGCCTGTGGTAAAAGAATACAAAATTACATTTTCTCTTTTAAATTTTAAATTTTTAAGTAGCTTCCAAAACAACAAGTATGTAGACCAGCATACCAGGAAGCTTTTTTTCTTTATAAGTGTCTTTCTATTTCCAAGATGTCTAGAGATCCTCTTTTCTCCATACCAGCAGAGGCAATGTGGCTAAGAAATTGAACAACTGTGATTAAAAATATACTAATCTTGCCCCCAAGTCGGAAAGCCCTCACAGATTTAAAACTGGAGGGAAAGAGATTCCATGAGAAAAAATTCTGGGAAATCTTATAAAATTAGCTAATTAAACTGTGAGTATTTTCACTAGTTATAAAGGAAAATTACAGACATATTTTTTCAAAATATTTTTTAAGACAGGGTAATGTGGAATTTTAGGTTTGGACCTTGTAAATTACCTACTAAGCTATACTAACAATGTAAATGAAAATATGTTATAAGCACAGTCATACTAAAAGGCAGGCAAGGTATCTGCATACACAATATTCAAAGAAAAGGAGAAAAATATGCTTCTATCAGGACATCTCCTTCAATTTATCCATCAGATTAGAAGAGTGTGATGGGACATATTAGGATATCATAAGCCCTTTTGACAATGACATCTGGAAAATCTCTAGCAGTAGCTTCATTTTCTAGAGTGAAAATATACTCTCTTGAGCCAATCTCAGTGTTTGGTACAAGTCCTGAAGGCTCTAGTTTTCACTCAAACATAAAGGTAGGGAAAGGATGTAGATGAAGACACCTTTTCACTTGGGAAAAGAAAACCAAGAAAATGCCAAGAAAGCCCTGGACACTTACTGTAGTTTCCTCATAACTGAAGTCCCAGAAAATAAAAAAAATAATTTAAAAAAGCATATATAAATACATAAAATTCAGGTAAAAAGAAGTCTTTTTTATTGTCTTATAGTTTTTTTTTTTTTTTTTAATATTGAGTTATTACCATCTGACCCTATTCAGTTCATTTGGGTATTTTCAATAACTGTTGTTTACATCCTGCATTTTTAACTCTGATGTAATATTTCAGAGCATGAAAAGGCCACTATGGTAACAATGAACCTTCCTTCTTTTCCAGCATCCTTTTTCTGACCTCTCTTGAGTAATGCTCATGTTTGTTTATTATTTAGGTATGTCAGCATTACCAAAGCACAAGATGGTAGGAGATCTGTATAGCTTAAGAAATGCTGCTTATATGCAGTTGTCAAAAGAACAGTTTGCTATGGGGAGTTTTTTTGCATATACAGGTATAACATTTCATATTTTTGAAAAATTAAAATATATGTTAGAAATATCAGTTTACAGACCACCTCTCATATGTCCATGATATTCCTCTGGAAAGTGTAATAGTGACAAAATTAACTTATTCCAAAGAATGACTGAAACTCTCAATCATATTTTTCTTTGAAATTTTAATCTCCTTTCACCTTATTGCATGAACGTTTATTTAATTTCATTTTGCTAATATACTTATAACATTGAAACGAGGCATTTCTTCTTCCATTTTCTCATAATATGGAAAATTCATTAAAATGTGAGAGCAGTGAAGTTGATGGAAAATTATTGCTTTCTCTCATAAACTTGGCCAAGAAAGGAAGAAAGCTTACTCAAATAATCCCAGAACACAGCAATATTTTCAGACTGGACAGGTGCTAAGTATTTTGTTTTGTTAAGTTGGCTAACCTTCCATAAATCAAGTCTATCTCTTCCAAGGTTAGTTTTAACAGTTTCTGTCCAGGTTTTCATCGAGCTACACCAAAACAATCCTACCATACTTTTCAGATGACCAAATCTGCTTACTAATACTAAATTTTCAAGTAAGAACATTAATATTTTCTACTTTTTCAGAGTGAAATTCCATTACTTTTACACTTCTTAGACTGCTTTGTTTCTAAGAATCAGGGGGTGAGCCTACATTGACATTTTAGCTTGGTTGTCATTTTTGTAGCAAGTTCCCTGATTATTCCCATTTGATAATGCTTTTTTCATATTTACTGACTGGTCTTGGATCCCTACACAAACTGGATTTTGGAATGCAAGTGAGTAGAAGGTGATCTTTGGCAAGCATGAGTAGAACTAGACCAGCAATAAAGCCTGATATGTGTGACAGCCAGATCCTTCCTACAAACTCTTTCATTTTACTAGTTTGCTTATATTGGTTTGTGCTCCTTGCAAATATGGACACTGTTTTTAACTGGACTTTGATTTCATAGACCCTCACAAGATGTAGAACCAAATTCAAATATGATTTCGGCACTTAAAATGTTATTAAAATGTATATAGGATTTAGAGATGTGATCATCTTTGGGACTTATGAAAATTTTATTAATTGGTTATCTGCAACTTTAAATGCCTAAGTATCTTCAAAATTCAGAACCTTCCATTTCTGTGATGCACTTCCACTTTCTAAAAATAAGGATAAATAATAATACGCAGTTTGACAGGATCTGATGAGGATAAATACATCAAAAATTGTGAGCTGCTCAAATTATGAAATGAGAGGGTTGAATCATAGATTGCTTTCATATCAGAGATCAAGGTTAAACAAAGGCGAAAGCTCTGCATACATGATTTGCAAATGCACTTATGCTAATAGCATGATGATCTTAATTAGATGATCAGCTGCGTATCTGACTTTTGATAATAAGTCCTAATGTGACTTGCTAATCAATGTCAGGTATGGGAATAGAATGTAGAATTTCTGACTTGTGAATCCATGCACTAATTGCTAAACCAGACTGCCTCCCCAATGTCATCCCTCATTGCAAAATGTTCTATCTCCTCCTTGTACTCATATAATGTATTATTTCAACAGCTTTTTTTCAGACTGTTAAGACCAGAAGATTCCACTGTAATCATATTTTTGAGCTTCTAAGTAACAAGGACCAAAAACTTTCTTGCTATTTCATAGTGGATAAATTATTAATTTTTCTTACCATAAATTGCCATTATCATACTTAATTTTTCCTGGGCTGTGGAACATTCTTTTCAAAGACACATAATTTTGACTTCAAGATTCCAAATGATGATGGGTTTGTCACTTTCCATGAGAAGAAATGTCAGTCATTAATTGCCCTCCATCTAGTAAGATGCTCAAAATTAGGTCAGATTCATTATGTTTTCAAAAGTTGCATTTAATTGGCAGTTTATGTATTTCTGACTTCTGCTTTCAGCCTCAGTGATATCTTGTTATGCCTTTAACTGCTAGATTAAACATTCCTACATCTCAGATCACAGATTCTGTATAAAGCAGACTTTGAAAGAAAAGTAGTAGCTTTAATCACATTGCTTAAATCACTGTGGGAAGTAGTTCCAATAGCTAAGAAAATAACAGAATTATTTTCACTTCAAATATTTCATTTTTCTCTTTAATTTAGAAATATTACAGACAATTTCTAAAAAAAACTATTACAGAAATGCATTTTAAAGTGAAAGATTTGTCTAGATTAATTTTATTTTCAAATGGACCATCCTTGTATTCTATACCTGAAGAGCAGGCAAGGAAAGGGAAGAAGCCATTTTTCCTCCTTGAAACCAATCTATGTAGTTGTCATCTGTTTCTTTGGGTTTTGTCAACCCATCAGAAAAACATCTTAACAACTGTGGTTCCCATTAATTAGCTCACTGGAATAAATACAGCTGTCAAAGCAAAATAGGGTATTGTGGAATTTCCACACACAATAAATCATTACCCCTTCAAATGATGAATGTTGGAATTAATAAAATTTTAAAAGTACATGAAGCTGACATCACACACTGAAAAATACTTAGATTCAGCACACTGAATCTAATCTTTGTTTACATAAAGTATTGTATGAAATAGAACCAAAATTTCCTATCAGGGTGATGTTTGTGTATAAAATTGCTCTATATTGAGAATATTCATATAAAACTGAAGAATAAGAAATTAAATTACTGAAAACACAAAAGAAGATCTTTTTTCTTCTGAATGCATAGTACTACATACAATGGTACATGTGATAATATGTGCAAAACCCAAAATCTATTAAAATATCTGCTATTCCTGTATTTAATTTTATCTCTACCAAATTAAGTGTTAATAGATTGTGGCCTTTTTGTAACATGATGTTTAATTTTTCATCTCATGCAAAATTTTACAGTGGAGAAGGGAAAAACAGGAAGATGTTTTTCATTAGAAAAGTGCATCTTTGCTGCAGCTGCAGCGTTGGCTTCATTTCATAGTTAGAACTCTCAAAAGGCATAGAAAGAACAGTAATAGCCATTATGGCCCCAAACTTATCACCTCCTAAATACAAATGAAAAATTTAGACAGGAGGAAAACTAAACTTGTTTTCTCTTCTAGTAAAAAAACTTTCACTAAAAAATTCCTAGAAACTCCAAAATACCACCAAAAAAAACCTCCAAAACATTAACTTATGTAGTTAGACCAATTTCAGTGAATCAAATTCTAGAAAAGAAAATAACTACTTTTTAGTAATTTTGAGAATGTTGAATTTTCTCTTTTTCCCCTTGTAACATGCTTTTCTTCTTTTCACCAGGAAAAGATGTCTGATAAAGAGCTGTACGAGCAGAAATTCAGCTCCCACAGAGGAAAAAAAAGTAATTCTGTTGAACATGTACACACGTATACCAGAAGGTTCCATCTACATAGCAGGAACATCCAAAGTATGAATTATGGAATAATATAAGAATGTTCATTTATTGTGAACTCTCAACTCCTCACCTTTGCCCTGCTGATGAATCCATTCCTCCTGGGATGAGTGGAACAGTACCAGACTCTCAGAAATCTGCCAAAAGCAGGAGTTCTGTGAGACTGAACAAGAAGTTCAAAACTTTTTTTCACTTTCCAAAGTGAAAGTAACTGGCCAAAAAAAAATCTATAGGGAAGTTTTGAAAAGTAAGAAAAGGGAAGACTCCTGCCTTTCTTTTTCCAAATGCAAGATTCATTTCTTAACATTTTTGCCTAATTAGAACACATGTAGTAAAATAAATTTTAGAGGCCTGGCAAAACAAAATACGACAAACAATAGGGTGGAGAATGGAAAAGTATGAACAGAGATAAACAGCCTTAATCACAGCTCTTAGCTGTGTATTGGAAAATGCTCAGCGTTACAAGTTTAGTTTATAAATTTGAATGGAATGAAGTCATATGTTAAATATTAAATGAACCCCCGAAAAATAATAAATTCTGAAGACTCTAGAAACAAAAATATTAATAGCTTAAATAACAAAAGGTCAATAGATTTTATTTAGATAGAGTAAAATCACATTTTATCCTGTGTTAATACATCTTGTAATTCCAGTGATTAATATTCTAGAGGAGATACATTTCTGTTAGTTCTATTATGTTACAGTGTGAAGAAAAGTCCCATGCATTGTCCTTCCAGCACACCCTCAATCAAACAGGGAAGATCTAAATTATGTTCCTAATATTTAGAAGGTTAACAAGAGAAAGCATGCACTAAAATGTATATTTTCTGAAAGATCAAAAAAAGATGGCCAATTTTAAAATACTTCCTTTCAGAACAACTCCCAAAGGCAGACACATTTCTGAAGGAAGTAAACAGAATTATTTTGTATATAATTAAAACTCTGAAATCATTGCTTACTTAGCAAATTTGACCTTGGTGCTTAGTGATAACAAAAGATATAATACCTCCTTTGTTCATCCATTATAAACACACATCAAATATTGCAGGGGGAGCATCTGGTTTTAAGAGGCACTTACTTTGGAATGACAGAATCAGAGATGTAATGTACCAAAGTGATACATTTTGATTTCTATTACTAGCCCTCACAATTATCATCAGTATCTCTACAGCGTGTTTTTCCTATTCTGCCAAACAAACCGTATTTCTGTTAATTATATGACTAAATTAGTCATTCCAAACTTAATATCTCCTAAAGCCATCAGCAGATGTTCCTTTATAATCATTGATGTCATTCCCTAAATGATTGAAAAGGAGACATTGCTGGAGTGCTATGAGTGAATGGTAACTTTGGTGTTCTTGTCTAACTTTAGCTGTGTAACAGGGAAGCATCTGGCCTGCCTCACTCTAACAGGCTCTCTCCACAGACAGCAACACTTCCAAAAGGAAATTCACCCTCTTTAAAAACATGGATGAAACAGCCCTGTCACTCTCCTCTCTCTGTCCCTGCAGGCAGCCCAATTATTTAACTCAGTCAAAATTGCTACCTTTGAAGCTGCAAACTGGTAAAACTGATGCCATCTTTTAGCTGAATATGGTTACAATCTGCAGGTCAGATTCTCGTCTTCATTTCAGCTGGTCTTGTTTGACGTTTCAATAAGATGAGAAACCTGCCCAGCCTGGCAGGAGGAAAGGAGTCTCTGCATGGTGAGTAATATTTAGCACCTTCCACAAGTGGTCTCCCAGGAAAGTGCTACAGTCACATGAAGCCCGAGATAAATATTCTTAGACTGCTGATGCTTATTTTGAAGTCAATAATATAATAATAATAAAATTACCTCACTTATGAGATCAATGTAAGCATTTAATGCAAATTTTAAAATATGGAGAACACAAACAAAGCAGAGAGGCAATGAGAGGAAATGGATTTACTTGGACTTCCAGATACATCCTTTGAGAATATAATGTCTTTTCTTTTCTCCTCCTTGCTGCTCTATCATTCTGCACCACAATTTACTACTGGAGAAAAAAAATTACTGTTTTCCCTCTAAATGGCTATCAGCATGTTCTTTCTCTAAAAATCCTAGTGAGATCCCTGGTGGTGGCATAACAGTTAACAAATACAGAAAGTAATATAGAACAGCTTCATTTCCCAAGCATATTAAAACTAGAGTTGTCAGCATTTAATGTCTCCGATATCCTTAACCCCCTACAAGTTGTAGAATTAGCTAAAGCTTTGCCTCCAGGTATCCCATCAGGATGCTCTAATACAGAGATTTACATTCAGTGTAACTCTCTAGGAGTAAAATATCTTTTTTGACATACTTAATGCGTCATAATAACTGCAAATTTATTGTATCAAGCATTAACCACTTTCTCCTTCATACATGCCTGAAGCAAGGAAGAAACATAACTATTACCATAACTATGCTACACTGAATGAACAAATATGCAGAAGCCTTACTGCAGACTTCAATCATTTGCATTATTTTTAAATGATATAATTTTAAAATACGTTCATTTTAGAGTCATAAATGAGAATGGAGCAGATGGTTAGAGCTTAATTTAGAGTAATTTGTCTATTAAAATACACTGCACTGCCAGTGAGTCTTTGTTATAACACTAACTCATTACAATGGAGTTGTAATTTATGGGGTAGAGGGAAAGGTATTGGACCTTTAGGAAAAGTTTACAATCTTAGAGTATTCACTAGGAGAAGTGAACACAGATGAGCATTTCAGTACAATTATTAAGAAAAAACGGGAAAAGCAAAAATAATAGAATTAAGATTTGCAGTCCTTTCAGAACTCCCAGTGTTCCTTCACAGAAAGGCTATTCACATGCACAAATAAAAGGACCTTCTTTATAAAATGTTAATCATGGATTTCTTCATTTGCACTGACTTTCAACTGTTGAAAAATGTAGAAGCTTATGGCTTCTCATTACTGCAGTAAAGACTTTTGTAAATAATTTTTCACAAATATTTTGAATAAGCAAGTTATGCATATTGAAATTCATTATTGTATTGTTCTCTGTGTTAAAAACATATTTTAAAGCTTTTTCGTCTAAATACAAAAGCCTAGTAAGGCTGCTAATGTGTTCAGTCTGTATTAGAATTAATTTTATGTTCATTATCTATCTGTAGCGAAAATGAATGAGCAACAGGGAGGCAAAGAGCACACATGGGATATAAAAATTTAGGTTAATCAAAGCTAAAGGTAATCTGAAGAACTTTAAAGGGACATAAAATATAAAATCATACGTTTCTTTTAGAGCAAATTCACTGCTGTAGTAGTCAAATTGGCATTAGGTGAAATAAATCTTTTGGGTTTTCATATACCTTCCCCATATCTAAACTATTTTTTTAATTCCAGAAAGGAAATGTTTGATCAGAATACTAAAAATTTTTCCTTAATATTCAGAGGTTGCTCAAAAGATGGTGATTAAACACATAGTTACAAATTAAATTATTGAAGAAAACAATACTAAATCTCTTATGAAGCTTGTATTGCATATACACATTCATAAAAATAGACGTGTGTATTTACATATATTTACAGCTTCTTATATGGATATGTAGTGCTCATATCTGGTTGCAGTGAGAGAACACAGACAATTATTAAATATATTAAAAACTGCGGTACCTTAAAACTTATACAATTATTTGTCACAAAATGTTAGAAAAATTTATTAGGGGTGGTGCTGGGGTGAAAAGTTTATGTTGTGGAATCACAGAATAGTTTGGGTTGGAAAGAACCTTAAAGACCAGCTGGTTCCAACCCGCTGCCACAGGCAGGGACACCTTCCACTAGACCAGGCTGCTCCAAGCAAATTTATTGTATCAAGAATTGTCTTCAATATATGACTGTGGCAAGAGGAAAACAGAAGTTTAGGACAGAAGAGTCCAGTTAAGTGTTTTTTCCACAAACCAATAATATCTGAGAAATACCCACATATCCAAAGACAATTGCTGATTGAGATATTTTAGAACAAGGCTACTAAAACAGAGCTGCTGTGCAATATCAAATTTTCTGGCTTAATATGAATGTGTTCTATTTGATATAAAATATTCTTCTCTCCAAGCTGACTGTATAATAAATTAAAACTTTGCTAAGTTTAGAATATCACATATAAATATTATTAGCATAAAATGAAAAAAAGTGAAAGGCAAATCCATGCTACAAGGCTGCAAGTTTGTTTTAAAACAAAACACTAACTAAATGTCATATAATGGCACTTTCAGTTGGTAACAAGAGCCTCAACTCCTGGATTGTATGAAACTAGAAAAGGGAAGGAAAAAGATAACATTGTGCGATTTCCTCTTTTCAAATTACTCTGATGCTTGCCAAATCTGTATCTTCTTGAGCCTGCTCCAAAAACCTAAGTGTCTAATATCCCCCATAGCTTCTATCTAATTTATACAGTACATTTTATAAATTAGTGGATATGTTTTTATCTTTTTGTCAAATATCCAAGCAATTACTGAAGTGCAAGACATGGATAATGACATTTGGTACTACATTCATTTGCAAAATTTTATATGTAGTATGACCTTTAATTTTTAAGCAGAAATGAGCAAAGAAAAACAAACAGACCCCAAACAGCAGAACTTGATGAACTAAGAAAACAGTCTCTTCATGGTATGCATTAGCTATTTTAATAAGATAGTGGTAAAAACTAATTTTTGAAAGCGCATAAAAATCAAGAGTCAAAAATCTAGTCATATATCCTAGGATAATAATTTTAAAGGTAGGATCAAAAGCTCTAAGGTAATCACCAAAACATCCCTTCCACTCTGATTTTTTTAGAGAAGCAGGCTTTGTTTCAATTTATTTTGAATTTGTTATATAAAACCAAGTCTGTCACAGCTCAGTTCTGATTCGACCTATTGACAACAAAGCAAACTAAGGGTAACCAGCTGAGACTTAAATATCTGACTTCTGGGTTTCTGAAGTTCTCCAAAAACAGTTCTGCCCCAACAGTTTTAAAACTATGATTGTATTACATGTCTTCCTTGCAGCAGAAATAAATACAAGCTTTCAATGACCCATTTTATAATGGCATGAGTTCCAGTACAAATTATTCCAATCTACCAGGAAACTGTGCTACTCATCTGGTCCTGCCACTGGCACACACAGGGTTTAGGGTTTCTGCATTGTGACGTATTTGGGCGCTCTATACTTACCTGGAAAACAGTAACTTCCATCATAAATCCAAAGATTTTAACTTCACTGAGCTTGGCTACAACTTACTGGATATTTTATGTAGACCTTTTCAGATTATATATATAAATGTAGAATTATTCTGGTAACACATAAGTAACATTTTCAAGCAGTTATTATGCAATAAGCAGAAGATTTCCAGCTGCACCAAATCCCGCGGTATCAAAGAACACGTTGTGTTTTTGTCAAATATCACTTACTCAGTTTCAATAAAGCATATTCAACTATATTATTGGAGCCTGTGCTTTTCCAAATTTGAGATAATTTCCTAGAAGGTGGTTCTGTATAAACAGAAAAATAAGCAACATGAAGTGTATTAGATTGCTTACAGAAAGACTGAAAATATTGTCAATACTGTTCAATACACTTCATGAAAAATACATTATGTGAAACAAGCCTGATACTGTTCTATAACAGGACTAAGTCAAGTCAAAAACTTGACTGTGTTTGGTTTAAACTCATTTTACACCTGTGTTCAATTAGTCTCTTCAAGTCACACTGAGATCCTCTGACGAGAAATGCTGGATTCCATAAGTGCAAAAAATACTTTGATGGCCTCTCAAAATTTGCAGAATTTCCAAAAGAAAACCATAATCCTGTGGCAGCTGGCAATATGTTGTTGATTTATTACATTGCCTGCAATGAAAGCCTTGGCTTCAGAGAGGGTTGAAAGGAGGTCCTAGTTGTCCCAGTACTGAATCCAGCCCTGGAAGTTTATGGGGTTGTATGGATACCCGCTGCATGCCAGGATTCCCACTTTTCCAGGGTCTGCTCAGAACAGGGTGGACTTAAATTCAGACAGTAGCTTCAGGATGAAAAATACCAGTCCTTAATGCAAAAAATAGTGATGCTGTGAATGGGCATAAAACCAAAGCTATTTGTTTACCTATTAAACATTCCTCCCCTAAACTCATAGCATCTTATGTATTCCTGCTTTCCAAAGGTATCTAGAGACAAATCCAAATACAGACAGATTCTGAATGAGGCAAATGGAAATTCCCTTTTCCCTGGAAGATTCAGTGAAAAATATAAAAGCTAAAACCCAAGGCATCATCAGGACTATTGAATGTGGACTGGTCAGAACCCCTTCAACGAGCATTGAAAAGCCAGGGCTTCATTTGATTGCAGTCTTGAAAGAAACCATAAATAAAATGCTCTCTTCTTTTCTCTCAAGAGTAACAACATTCTAAATAGTGACAGTAATACAGAATTGCACCACAGATTGTTTCTGAAAGCAATAAGAATTTTTTATAAGTTTAATAGAAATTCATTTTTCTGTATCTTACTAGTAAAAATGATGGCTCCAGATGATTAAATGAAGCCTGTGTAAATATTCAGAAAGGTTTTATAAAATGAAACCTTTTCACCTAGCCAAAGCAGAGACATTTTTGCTTATTGGTTTGAAGAGCAACTATAGAATAAGATTTATTTCAGAAATCTCTTAGATAAATGATATGGGTAATGTTTCATGGAAAAAATTTAAATATAAGACTAGTAAAGCATTTATTTGTTCAAGTATTACTGTTCAACTGCCAAGATATTTCAAAGCTACATTTTTCTTAGTAATCTACTCCATAATTTATATGTTAAAACATTCAGCTTAGAAATCCTTTACATCCACAGGTATTAAGATTCACAGCAGCCCAGAACTGAAATGAGTGGGTGAATATTTGTTTGGTCTACAGCCAAAATTATCATCTCCTCTGATTTTATTTATGTGATGATGGATGCCAGAGTGCAGCAGGGCCAGTCACTCCTTTGGGCTGAGCACTGGGAACAGGGAAGGTTCCTCATGGGGAGAAGAGTCCTGAGCCCTTGTATGGGACATGGGTGAGGTCCCAGGTACCAAGTCCCAGGAGACTGCTGAGGACCATTAACTCCTACTGGTGTGCTCAGGGTAATGACAACGTGGAATAACTTAAAAAAAAAAAAAGTAAAAAAAAACTGAAAAAACTGAAAAACTGAAAAAACAAAACTGAAAAAGCAAAATTCTGTTAGCAAAAAGGAAGACTTTAAGCATTGAAAGTCACCCGAATAGAAACTTTTCTTTGTCCTTAAAAATATTTACAATTCTTTTTCCTAACCAGAGTTCAAACTCTACATCTGAAACACAAGACTGCAACTCAAGACTTTGAGCTGGGCACCAAAAGCATCTTTAACTGCACAAATCTCTCCAAATAGAGCCTTTTATTCTCTGTGTGCTCAAAAATTGGTATAGTCCTTTAATTAACTTATTTAGATTGAATAGAATAAGATCTTCTGCTCTGGGATTTGTAAGTAATGTCTCAGTCACTTGAAATGAGACTCAGCACCATTGACTGCATCCAGTGACCTGAAAATACATTTTCCCCCCAGCTTTTGCTAAAGTCTTCAAACATCAACCCACAAAATTTTTATGACAATTGATGTTTGTCTGTAATGTACATCACTCTAAAACATTTTACAGTGCCCTGTATCAGCCCTGAAGAGCAAAGATAATTGAGAAAGCCAGCATGAAAAGTACATACAGTCTCAAAGTACTTCATATCTTCAATGTCAGCACCTGGTGCACAACACATATGAATTACTAGGAGAGGTTATATTAAAGTTTTCTGTTACAAGCAACAATAAACTTTGATTTATATATTCAATATTGGATGTATAATTTTTAAAAAATTAAATTTTATAATTATATTTGGAGGAAATTCATGGGAATGACAACACAGTTCAAAAGTCTTAACCCATTCCCCTGGAGAAATGCTACAGTCACACTCTGCTCACCTCAATAGAATGTTTGTGGGTAAATAATTAACTCTGAAAAGCTCCTAGAGAAGAAAAGAAATTATAATGCTTCTTCTTCTGCATACACGGTAAGAATATCACTAAGGTCCTGGCATCACAACACTATAAAATTTGGGGGTTTTCAAGTGTCATAAAATTAATTGAAATACTTCTTAGCTGCTTTTGTGCATGCAATTTGGTACTTTCAGAACTGTGCTGGCTGGCCAAGTTATAACTGGAAGGAAGAATTTAGTAAAGGGAGTAATTTAAGTTAAGAAACTTGAAAATGTCATCACTGTAAAATTCAGGTGCCTTTTTTTTTTGTTTGATTTGGATTTAATTTGGTTTGTTTTTTTCCCTGGAAATATGGAAATTCCCTAGACATCTCTGTTTTTTAATGGAATTCTAGCTGCCAGGTTTGTGCTGAAGTGCATAGAATTTAAGAGAACTGAGATGTCTCAGTTGTGTGGTGTGGTGGCACAGATGACCTAAACATTTTCTTAATTATTTTTGCTGTCAGGCAGCACTGACAACATACAAAACATAGACAAAATTTGGCAACCCTCTGGAGGGCAGAATACTTTTTTGAAGTGTTCTTCCTACAGTTAATTCAGATGAAGCATCTGACACCTTGCTACTAGTGCTCTCTAAGACAAATTTATTGCTTGGATGAAAAATTACCTACCAGTTTCTGAGTCCCCCAAATGCCATGTTGAAGACATGCACTTCATCAGGCTCTGAGTGATAAATGCTACTGATTGGTTTCTTAGAGCACAGTTTGCTGTCTGTACAGTAAATTGTACACAGTATTACAGAGGATGTGACAAGCAGGAAGGGTAATGACCTGTTTGTCTTATCCCACCTAAACACACTGCATCAGAAAGAGGTCACAGAAAGGAGAAGCACATTTCTAAATCCCCCAAGAAAAATTATCACACAGAGCCTGGGGAATAATTTGGAATGAAGGTAGGGAGAGACACAGGAAACTGGGAGGTTGTAGCCTGGAAGACTAAGAGGAATGGGAGGATCTTCCTGCAATTGTGAGCAGACCCCAGACTGCTCAGAAGTAATGAAAGATTTTCCTAGAAACATAACTAACTGATTGGAGCATATGGCATTTAACCCATCTTACTCAAACTTTTGGGCACCCTGTGTTCCCTTGAACAAAAACTTACAGCCTCCTGAGGAGGCTGTGCAGGATAAATAATCATCACTACTGGAAACCTCATGAATCATCGGGAACATAATTGAATGCATCATTACCAAAGCAAAAAGAGTGAAAAAAATAATTTCTCGTTCTGCTTTAAATTCTTTTTCAGAAACATCAAGACAAAAGAGAGATAAATAGTACAGGCTGCATAAATTCATATCAAAAGAACAAAATACCCAAAACCTCTGAATATCTTGAGCTCCAAGGTACATTATTCTGCACATAACCATATAAGAGTGACTGAGTGCCCAACACTCCTGAAGGTACTGCTTTTCAGATGAGCCAAAAGTTGCCTCAATACATAGACAGAGTTGGAAAAGAGAAATGTTGGCACTGGAAATAGAGGAAACCTCAGCTTGTAAAAAGTAATAAGGATATGAGCAATGTATTCCATGGAAGAAAATGTCATCTGTGCAAATACAAGAGGAAGAAGAACTGGTTAGGTAGCAACCTTCAGAAATAAAGCTGAGTTATTATAAACCCCGGAGCATACTGGAATCAATGGTACACAATCACAGAATAATAGCAATCATTATGTTAGAACATAAGTAGAGACATGAAAGATTATCTATCCTATGCCTCATCACTCTGAGAAGTCCTCGCTTGGTGTACTGCATCCAATCCCAGACTTTCTTAATTCAAGAAAGCTACAGATTAGCAAATCTGCATGTCTTGATGCCACACGACTTCAAATTCCTGAGAGAAAACCTCCTGGCCTTTGTTTGACTGGACACAGCTGCACTGACATGTTTTTAGAGACTCAGTGCCCAACACCAAAGAAAGCACAGCTAATATATTACATGTGAATTGTATTCAACCACAATTATCTCTAATTGATTACAAGGAACAGAAATTCTACATAATATTTTCCTTAATATCTTCCTGCAGTTCTTGACTTGTAAGATATCTGATGTGCAGGTCATTAAAATCTTTGTCCTGCAGAGAAGAATAGCTCATTGCTGTTTGCTCCTCTCATAGAATCAGTGATTTTTCCTCCGTACCTTGCAATACGAACAGCTCGTGAATAGCATCCAAATTTACACTAACCTTGCCAAAAAATTATTCATGAAAAGATCATCATAACAACTGATCCAATTCAAGTATTTCTAAACCTCTTTGCTTTGCTAGGGCTGAAGGTCAAGAAACAAGCACACTTGAAGTCTGGGCAGAAGAGCATTGAGGAGCTGAAGGTCAGCAAGTGCTTATCTCCTGTGAGACTTAATCCAAAGAGCCACAAGTCTCTCTATTCAGATTCAATTCCATCCTTCTTCAATTCTTATAATCAAGCTCAAGCCTATCTTTTTTACATCCCCAGATACACTATTCTTGCCCATTGGCAAATTTCAGACATTATCTCAGCTTTTCAGATGACATTTCCATGGATTATTATGCTGCAAAGCTGTCAACTTCTAGTGTTCATGGTCTCTCACGTGGATATTGTCCAACAGTTAATCTCTTTTTACAACCTCCGAGGAATTGGAAATATCAATAGAATATCCTGGAGCAGGTTCTGGAAAATTTCTAAAGTCTTTGAAAATATGGCTTACAAAAAACCAAAAAACAAACAAATCTCCCTGGTCCCGCCAGCTGTTTCTCCTGCTAGAATAAAGAGAGATAATTATTTCTACAAAAAGAGGTGGGGAAAAAATCTGACCTAATATATGAGCCATGGGCTGATAAATATCACATAAAGACTAATGATTGAAATCCTAAATAAAAGTTTTTATTACAAGAGGGTTACAATTCTAGCTATTAATCCAGTAAAATTAAGATTGACTTCCAGCTGCCTCCTGCAGACTAAGACTTCTTGATGTGTATCCAGGCTTCTTATGCTTTCTTTTATTGCCTTTTAAATACTGCTTTTTGTGTTTCTTTTTTTTCATGTGTTTTTGATAAGCTTTTGGGACTACAAGTCACTGGAACGTGGATGGTGTGAACCACATTGATACCCATGTACTTTACCATCACAGTCCTTCCAACCTGATGATCATCAAAGGGCTTCATGTCAGTGATGAAATTAGTGGGAGTCACACAATTATTCATGTCCTCAGTGTCTGGTGGAATCATATTAAATATATTAAGTTCTTAATATATACTTAATATATTAATTTATATTAAGTAATAATTAATGTACATTAACTTTTACATTTCTCCTCCACAAATGCTATCCAAGACTCTTCTTGGTCCTTTTCCTTTGCATTAGAGAGTGTTGATAGCATTATCTCAGGATCCATTGCTCTCCATGTCCTGGAAATTTTGCCTTATGCTGTGTTTCCACCAAAAGTGAATTTTTCTGTGCAACTTTCGATCTTACAGCACAGATGTTTCAAAAGTATGTCCTGTAACCATTCAGGCACACTTTGGTAGTGCTTTTATATAGCCCTTTTCTAATTACTCTGAGATAAGACTGTAACTCAAATTATACAACTATTCCAGGTGCATTTTCTGAGATATTAAGTATCTACTAGCAACAGATTTGGCCTCCTAGTTTTAGATGAGTATTTTTTCTAATTTGGCATTGAAAGTCACACCTTTGATCTAATCATTTTGCAGGATAATAGCATTTTAGACATGATACTGCTTTCTCTTTTTTTCTTTAAAAATTTGGGGGTTGAGCACTTGACTGTTTTGTTGGAGGATTTCTCACCAGTTCTAGGCAGCTGTGCTGACAGTTTCAAGCGTTGAAATGATGCCTCTGTTGTAGGGAGCTACATCCATCTCTCTTAGCTACAACATTGAAGACATTCTGAGTTCTTGTAGGTTTGCAGACTGTGAAGAAATATTTCCAGCTTCATCTTGCCTCTAAGTGTGACATTTCCTTGGTTTCCTTCTCTGTTGGTTCATGGCCTTCTCACCAGGAGTCTGCATTTGTTCACTGGCTCGTGAGTTAATTGTAGATGAACAACACTTGGCCTCATTTCTCCAGTCTAATGTTGCTGTTTACTTGACATTAAATTATGCCTGGCTTCCTAAACCAGTAGCAATTGAATTTAGTTATTGGTCTAACAGCAGAGCTGAAATTAGAGAAAATGAATCATTGACATTCTTCTGCAAAACTTCATCCTCTGCATCTTGTCTTCTGAATTTACATTGAAGTTCTCCTTCCCTTTACTAGAAATCTTTCCAGCCTTGTTGAATTTTACTTCTTCAGTCTTGAGATAGCACAACTTTAGAGGATAAAATTATTCTCTTTCCTACATATTCTGTTTTGTTTTGTAAAAATTGGCAGTTTTTCTTCCTGCACGTTGTTTTCCACATAATGTGCACCATGATAAACATGCCAGTATTTCAGGTCACCTGCTTCCCTCCTTGATTGTCATGGCTGGAGCCCTTGTATTTTAAAATTATTATCTATGTTATTATGTTGGTATTAACATTCATTTTTTATTAATTCTTGATCCTTTTATTTGGGCTTGTTTTTAATGTCATGTTGTCTGGAATGCCACCTCTTGTGTACAGTCCCTAGTTAAGTATTTTTTATGTATTTGAGGTTGCATGTGTATTTTGGACTTCTCAGCAATGAGAAATCCTTTTTTTAGCTCCTCAGTTGTGGGTGTGAGGCCAGTATTCCTTTATACTCCTATTAGATATATATTGTTAAATGGTACTATCTTAGATCCACATCCAATAAAGATGAGGGAATTTTCAGCTAATTCCTGGCAGAGGAATGAATGATGAATTACCTGATTGTGTACCAACAGGGATTAGATGAGTGGGCCTGCAGATTCCCCTGTGCTGCATCCACACTGGGGAGCAAATTTCAAAATCCACTGATGTGGACATGGGCCTAGACTAGCTTTGGAAAATCCTTTAAGTTGCAGTATAGATGCATATGGACATAGATAACTGAAATTAAAGTCCTATATAAATGTCTTTTCTGGCCTTTTAGGTGTGTTTCCAATTAATGGCACATTGCTGACTTACCCTTTTTGTATTTTCCATCATTTTCCTGTCTTCATCCCTCATTGACTTTGCACCAGACAGACACCAGTCCTGCTTTCTTATTGCTTTCATGCTTGTAGAAATAGGATTTTAACTAGAATTTCATAATTCCCTGGCATCTGAGACTTTCCATGATACCTCATACCTTTGTTTCCAGGGCTGATTCATTTCCATTTACAACATTTTTCTGTTTGCTGATGCTTTTGCTAGATTGGGCACTGTCACAGTGCTTCATTTACTTACTAACTAGTTACTTGCTAATGAGTAGCATGAACATAATAAAACCCTTGTAAAAATAAAAATTAGCCTGGCATGTAGATAGCTAAAGATGAGTGAGATTATTTGCATCCAAGCTTTCAACTCATCTGTAAAATACAACAAATGCAGTCAGGACCACTTTTGTGCAAGCCTTTGGATATTTTTCTTGTTCTTACAATGTATTGGTCTTAGAGGTTTGTTTTTTCTCTTCCCATTGTAAGTGGTAGCACTAAAATCTCATAAAATCTGTGCGTGCCATCATCTCTTACAATAAAACTTTTCTTATCCAGGGCTGGATAAAAAGAAGTGAGCCCAGCAGGTCACAGAAGGGAGGTGATTCTCCTCTGCTCCACTCTCATGAGACCACACATGGAGCATTGTCTCCACTTCTGGAGTCCCCAGTTTAAAAAATACAAGGATCTGTTAAAGGGGTTGAAGAGCAGGGACATGAAGATGGTCAGGGGGCAGGAACAGATTTCCTGTGAGCACAGGCTGAGAGCTGGAGCTGTTTGCACTGGAGAGAATCCAGACTGACCTTTTAAAATAAAAAAGGGCTTATAAGAAAAAAGGAGAATACCTTTTACCAGGATCTGTGGTGACAGTATGAGGGTCAATGGTTTGACAGAGGGCAGATTTACACTGGATATGAGGCAGAAAGTGAGACTGGATGGGGCTTTGAGCAACCTGGTCTAGTTTAAGGTGTCCCTGCCCGTGGCAGAGGGCTTGGACTGGATCTTTGAAGGTTCTTTTTAACCTTAATCATACTGTGATTCTGTGATCCTGTGTCACTCTTTGAAGAGGTGTACAACTCCCCCAATCTTCTCAATGCTTACTCAATTCCTTTCACACCTCCATTCAATACCAACAGTTCAACAGGAATAATTTTGTTATTGCTTTGGGGTTTTTTACAATGAATTGTAGATTTTTTGAAAATTGAACTTTGTTGGTAATGTATCCGTTTAATCAGTTAATTTTTTTATTGGTGTCCATGTCTGGGCTACACAATATGATTGATAATAGAAGAGTTATTGTCAAATGAGTCACTTCACCTGAGGTGCATCCAATCAAACTTTACATGATTTCAGTCAGGGACCTATTTGAAATGGACATTCTTCCACCAAGACCATGATTATGTAAAATGGGATTCTTATTTCTCCTGGCTGCATCTCTTCCACATTACATAAATAAGTGCTTATTGGAGCAGAAAATTGGACAAGTGCCTGACATACTTAGTGCAAGTTTCTTAACCATAACTCTTTTAAGTAAAGCAAGGAGACTATATCCTTCTTGGACTTAGAGCTTTCTGAATCAAATTTCTGAATTTCCAAAACAACTTCAGTTTCCAATTTACCACTACCCTTTTTTTCAGGGCATTGCACTGTCATTTCAAATTCAAAATAAAAGAAATTTGGAGACTGCAATAATTCAGGAACATTTGAGTCAGCTGTAAAAGAAACAAGTTTTATGCATAATAGAAGCACACTAAATCCCACTGATTTCTGCATCAAAATTACATCAGTCATAAATGTCTCATGACACATTGGTTCTTCATGGATACATCAGTAATTTGTTCCTTTGTACACTAATCTTAAAGAAATAGAGTAAAATGCACTGTGTTCAGTTTTGGCTGCAACAGACCAAAAAGGCTGAAGTTGAGCTAGAGATTATCCAGAGGATAGAAAAAGTAATGGACAGAGACCTGGTGCAGTTTTTATTCTTATTCTTGTTCTAACTAAATTATTTCAAATATTAGTTGTAGACCGCTAAAATTCATACACAAATCTTGCATGGTATTTGTCACAGGACAACAAAACACACTATATCATTCTATCTTTTCTCATCTTCCCAACTGGAATAAAAATACCTTTTTTCTATTCCAAAGAGGCAACATCTTTTATTTAAGCTTGACCTCTCTTTTTATAGAATAGTGGTATTAGTATAAGGAAAAGTTCTTGACACAATTTTCTTGACTGCAATCTTCCGTCAGAAATAAGAGGTTATAAAAGTAGGAAATACCTAAGAGACCTTAAGGGACAGTATAATGACACAATAGGAAGTTACATATACCCAAAAGATATACAGTATTATAATGAAAAACACATAAATGAGATTTTTATTTATAGATACTTGCTATTAATGCTTAATATTTAAGGCCAGAAAATATAAAGCCCTCTTATTAATATGTTTGTAAGAGCCTAAAAGTTTTGATGGGTATTAGGAATTTAACACTTTCTAGGGTTCCTTAATCTTACGCTGTCAAAAAAGGAACTTGATGTAATCATGGTAACTTTATTCTTGGGTCAATTGTGTTTAAACAATATAGTCCAAAATTCACTTTACATATCTTTAAAAATGTGCAATTTTCATATTTCTCCTGATACATATTTTGCAACATTAGACTTTGGTGTTTTAAAGAGGCTGTTGCCATAACAAAGACAGCTTAAAGCTGAAAATATAATCTAATCAGGAGATATAATAGAAATATTTCCTGTGAAAAACTTGAGGATGGGGAGGAAAAGGCAAGGAAATGGAATATTTTGTGATCTCCAACAACAAAACACAAGAATTGTAAAAAGAGCAATTGCTTGAATTTCAGTTTGCAGACATTCCATTCTGGACTACAGAAGTGCCTAGAGCAGCTACCATCAGTGACTCTGGTAAGGAAAATGTAGCACCAGGAGTCTCCAACATGTGTCAAATTTAACACTGATTGCAAAATTCACAACCTAGATGAGATACTGGAATATCTAAGACATACCATTACCATTAATGGGTTAAAATTGTTTCTAATCTGCTTGCAGTTACATTTTTAACTTTGTTCTATTTTTTTATAATAAGCAAATTTAAAATGTTTTAAAACTTTATCTGTGGGTAAAGCTTGTCTCTTTGATCTGGCCCATAGTAAATTTTCATTTCTCCAAGTGTGGTGCTCTCTAAAGCCAGGTTACCACACCAGTTCCACGTTCAACACAACATTCAGGAGATAAAGGAAGTTCTCCCACTTCTCTGCACAGAAACACCAATGTTTGGTCATGGACATTGTCAGTTAAGAAGAGAAATCTTCCTGTGAGTAACAGTCCCAGGCTCCCTCACAGGCAGTGATGTAGAAAACCCTACAACAGTCTGGCACTTAAATGTTGTCTGAAGACACATTTGTATTAAAAAAAGGAGGAAAAGTTATTATTAAATAGTTCTTTTATTTCCCCTATGGGGAAAATCTTCACTGAAGTCTGAGTTTTCTTTGATTTTGTCTATTTCATCCTATCCTCAGCTAAAAAAATATTTGAGCAAGATCATTAGGCTTAAGGATGTTTCTTTTCAGCATTACTGACTGGATGATAATGAAAAGGGTTTCAGGCTGTGCTATGAATAGAATGAATGGCAGAATCCTAGTATTTTAAGATGGAAAAGACTTCTTAATTCATGTGCTCCATCCTTTTGATCAAGACAGACTCTCTGTAAAGCAAGGTCAAATTCTTGGATATTATATTAACTTTTTAATCCGCAATACCTTCGAAAGCTTTTCTCATTACTGAAACTAAAGAACCTAAGATCTTTTTTTAAGCATTATCTCCTAAAGGCTTTATTTAGTTAAACGTAAATGAAACCTTTGGTATCAAAGATAATATTTATGCTACATCAATAAATAAGGACCAAGATACTTCTGCTACCAAGAAAAAACAGACATTTGTTTATCTAAACATTCCTTTTGCTATGTAAGTGTTAAAATACAAAACTATGGAAAAAGTTGATGAGTAAAACATTAAAACAAAGCACTTTTTAAAAAATAACTGTTTAGTAGAACAGAGGGAAAAGTCTCAAACCTTTGTGCTTTCAGTTCTGTTAAGCAGATGTGTTCACTTGTGATCTCTTACTTCAAAGATGTTTCCTACAATATTTATTTTTATATAAATTGCTGGAAGTTTTCTAGCTGCCTTGTACTTAGAGCTACTGCAAAATACATTTGTAAACATTGTAGGAAAGAGGAGATTAATAATTTTTGTGTTGACTAGTTCCAAAATATGTCATAATGGCTTTAACAGTGCAAGAATCTCTGGATTACCTTTGGCAGGAGAAGGAGATGGAAGAGAGAGAATGCTGGGCTTTTTTCTCTGTATTAACATCAGTGGTATCATCTGGAGTTCATCAAGCACAGGTCTGTTTCTAGTACCAGTGTTTTGAAACATGCTTTATAAATGCTGTGAGGTTACTCAACTGGAGCACTTTTTTTCTCAGCTTCAGACTCATTAATTGAGTTAAATAGACTGCTAATGCCTTTACAGTTCCTTTCCCTATAGCCACCATATCCACATAACTTGTCCATCCTCTGATTCTTTCTTATGGCATCTGTCAGCATTAGCAACAGTATTTCAGATTTCATGAGACAGTACTCTGCAAAGGAATGAGACAATCTGTCAGCAGAAAATTGACAAAATATGTTTGCTTCAAAAGACACTCTGTTGTTCATATACTTCAGCTCATTCATGAGAAATCCAAGAGAAATTCTGGTATAAAATATTTGCAGCCAAACTGTAGCCCATTGTGTGCAAAATAAAAATAAGTTTGTGGTGAGACATAGCTAGCACCATAGAACTGGGGATCAGGACTGTTAAATATTCCTCTAATCTCTTTTTCCTCTTGCAATGGCTGTGGTGGGAAAATAGCACAAGTAAATGAAGGATTTTTAAGGCTTTCTTGAAATAGTGCAGATTTCACAGAATGGGAAGAAAGTAGATGCTTTGCAGTGGTAGCCAGGGCCCTTCCACACTGGTGACACAAAACCATGGATCACTCTGAAGCTGTGATCCTGTCCACATTGCACACATCTGGCCTGAATTCTGATTTAGAGAAAACATTAAACAAAGCTGTATCCTGTCTCTCCATCACCCCATGAGGCTCTGAAGCCTTTCCCCCTCCCTTTCCTCTCTATCAATATCGATTTTCCCATCAGTTTCTTTCAGCACAGTGGTCAGGTGATGTACTGAAGAAGTCTTTTTATCACCTTTGCCCATTAAAAAATTAGGAATCTGCCCCAGAAAACTTTTATTTGTACCTGCAGATCCTGAAGAATTTCCATTAGCTGATTATAGATTAAGCTCAATGTTCTGGCCTTGAACACTAAGAAAGAAACAAATCTTTGGCTGCTTTCATCAATGTCATTTTCAAGGACTAGAATGCACAGAAAAGATGAGACAGGGAGGGGCCTTTGGAGATCCTCCAGTCCAACCTGTTCAAACAGGGTCAGCTTATGCAGATTGCTTGGGGCCGTGTCCCATTTGGTCTTGAATTTCTCCAAGATGGAGACTCCTCAACCTCACTGGACAATGTTTTCAACTGTTCTCACAATCTAAAAAGCCCTGAACATTATTTGAATTGTATGTTATTTTCCATATTTCTATTTCTTCCTGTGGCTTTTTTTCCTTTCTGTGTACAGCACTGAAAACTGAAAAGACTCTGGTTCCACCTTCTTTACATCATCCCATCAGGTATTTATACACATTGAAATGATCCCCTGTGAGCCACTCCTCTTCCAGCTGAACAAATCCAGCTCATTCAGGCTGTCCTTGAGTGTCTGATGTCCCAGTCCCAATGCACTTTTCTTCATCTTTGCTGAACTCATTCCACTATGCCCTTATCTCCCTTTACTGGGGAGCATGGTGCTGGACTCTGGACTCCAGATGTGTCTCACCAGTGCTGTGCAGAGAGGAAAGAACACCTTTCTCAGCCTGCTGGCTATGATCTTCCTAATGCAGCTCTTACCAGGGTCTCTTTCTGCAAATCTGCTTTCCAGATGATTAGTCAGTTGTGCTTGAAGCAGTCAGGATCTCCCCTGGCAGTATCATTGGTGCCCCTTTGGAGGACCAGCAGGAAATAATAATCCAAGGGCCATTCAAGCCTAGGCAGCCTCTCTACAATGTCCCAGACCTGAACTCCCAGAAATAAAGCAAACATCCCTCGGCAGCAGGTCTGGTCATCAGATGGGACCTCCCTCCATCCCCCTCCCTAAAGCAGGACTTGCCTACTGCTCTCACTTGCTGCTTCCTCCTTGCTCCATCCTTGGCTGCTTTGCTGGAAAGAGCTCTCCTGGTCCCTCATCTGAAATTATGGCACTGAATGCATTCAGATCTGCAGGTGGACATGAGTCTTTCACCTGATGCCAGAAGCCATCATCTTAGAGCCTTCAGCATCATGGGAATCTCCAGTTTCCAGCCTGATGAACACAGATTCTGCCTGTCTCTGCTGGGGGTTCAGGCTATTCTCTCTTCGGAACATCTGAGAAGGTCTCATTAACCCCTTCCTGGCTGTCCCTGGTGCTGTGCAGTGTCCTGATCCCCTCTCATGGTTCTTTTACCTGGGAACACAGCTCCTCTACCTGGACACAGCTCCTATGGGCAGGGAGGTCATCTCCCCCTGCCTCAGCAGCGCTGTAGCTTGTGAATTGTAACTTCTATTTTGCTTGGTGTAGAGAGTGTGCAACATGTCCACATGCCCAGGTATGTCCTGCAGAGTACAGCTCTGTGACAATAACAGGATCCCTGTGCTGTAGCAGTACCAGCTCATGTGCTCACTCACAAGAGCAAAATGGTTTTGGAACTCATCTTGCCTAAAAAGCAACACTGTGACTGCATCACCCCAGTCACAAGGAGGCATCCCATGATCTAGTAACAATTGCCAATCCTGTTTTTTTTATTTTCCTTTTTTTTC
The DNA here is from genome assembly GCA_013397375.1 of Toxostoma redivivum. Classification (NCBI taxonomy): domain Eukaryota; kingdom Metazoa; phylum Chordata; class Aves; order Passeriformes; family Mimidae; genus Toxostoma; species Toxostoma redivivum. Next base: position 438,203 of record VXBI01005818.1, on the reverse strand, counting down.
CAACCAGCTGCCTTGACTGCCTGCAGCTTTCCTCACAGATGTCACCTTCCCTGACCTCAGTTCTGTGGTCTCTCCTGTTTATAGAGTCTAGGCATTGTGAATGTGAACATCATCTAACATGTTATTTCAAAGAACTTCATTGCATCATTATTCTCTTTATTTTTATGTCTCATTGATCCCTGATCACATTTCTAACCTCAGAGGTCATCACATGTCTTGTCTTTTTAATTTCTGTTTCCCTGCGCTATCAGTTAAATGGGGCTGGGGTGAGACTTTCTCCTGTATTTTTAATTCTGTGAAGAATTTTAAGATATGGTTTATGAGAAGGAAAAAAAATAGTATGTGACATACATCTGTTCTCTATCCTTTACACTTGGATTTCTAGTTTGCATGTAATCTTATATTTTACTGATTAGAAAAACCCATGATTTTATTAGTCATTGTAGTGTTGCTAACCTCAAACACTGTGAGCAAAACCCCAAAAGTCCTGCAGTGAAGCTGAAAGCCATGAAATCTAAAAATATATATACATGAGGACACTTCATTTCCTGGGCTAAAGTCTTTAGGGCATATTGAGGTCAAATTTTGAGACTTTTTGAGCAAACAGGAAGACTATAAATAAATCTCTTTTAACACGAGTTTATCTATCTCCTTCCTTTTAGGAGCATGGACAATGAGAATCATGCTAGTCAAAGTAACATAATAAAAGCTGGCAACAATGCCATTTTCTTGTTTGTAGGGTGAACAATTTTAATGTTTTTTGTCTGTGTGGAGGTTTTTGTTATTTGATGGTTGTTGTTTTTACGGCTCAGTTTTGTTGGGTATTTTTCTTTTTTTTTTTTCAAGCCAGAATTTACAGCTTATGTTGAACCAGGCTTTATTAATTTCAAGTGTGATGGACCTTAGGTCATGTTCCAAAGGTGGGGAATAACCTCACAGAAGAAAATTGTTTCAGACAAAAGAAAAATGAAAATAAATTCCATCTGTGGCAGTAGAGGGTTTTACCTGTGGAGATGTGGCTCAACAGTACAGCTATTCAATAGCACAAAAGATCAGAGAGATAAGGCTTAACTTCAATGACCCTTTTAAGACCTTACTACTTGGAGAAGTAAAAGGGGAAGGAAAAAAGGAAAAGGTGGGAAAACCTAACATGAAGTAGGAGAGTGTAATTTTAGAAGGTAGAAAATTTGGTCTGTATTTTATTTTCCATCATCTCAAGCTCTAGCCATTATAATTTGCTGATATAATTGGATGCTCAAGTTACATATTTGGGTGTTTTGGGCAGTTTTGCTGTCTCTAGTCTAGCTTCTCCAAGCTGCATTGTCTCCCTCCATTCAAATGAATGATATCCTGCCAAGTGGCTGCCACCCAGTCACAGGATGGAAATGATTATGAATAGTTTGGGGATGTAAACACATGTAGTGAGGGCTGTGGGGCTTCTGTGAGGTCAGTCTCCCTTGAGTTACAGCAAAATCATTTTTAGAAAGTGGGAGCACATTTAAAGGTGTGCTTCAGCTACTGTTGTTCTAAACATGCAAGGACTGTTATACTCTCTCCATGAAAAATAAATGTAGGGTCTTCAGCATAAAGGCTCAAACATTTGATGAAAATTCAGATCTGCAGAAAACAACTGGAAGATATGCCAATCCTTCCAGATAACTTGGGACTAACCTGAGCAAACACATGTCTTAGTTACAATATGTGAAATACTCTTGGACATCTTCATTATTCCTAAATCTTTCCTCTTTTCCAAACCTGCAGAAAAGCACCCCCTGAATTAAGGGATAATCCTGAACATAGGTACCACCACATATCCTTCAAAGGGACAAACAGAATTATTCTTTTT